>JANHFK010003870.1:21377-34922 GCA_036250565.1 Sibynophis collaris | reverse complement strand
AAGTATGAAGGCTATTGCTTAGCACATTGTAAGCCGTCCTGAGTCTTCAGAGAAGGGCGGCATATAAATCAAATTAATAAATAAATAAACAAGGTGATGATTAACTCCTGATGAGATCACTCTTACAAGTCTAGAGCCAAAATCTTTGCTATAGTTTAGGTGTATAGACAAGTCTACATGGAAAAGGGTTATATTACAGCTTTCCTGCTTTTCCCATTTGTATTTCTATTTTTTTCAGAAGTTAAAGAAAATAGATCCATCTACCGTGTTTCCTCGAAAATAAGACCCTGTCTTATAATTTTTTGAACCTTGAAATAAGCGCTTGGCCTTATTACCATGCACTCAAAAGCCCAATTGGGCTTATTATCAGGGGATGTCTTATTTTGGGGAAAACAGAGGATATTCCTCTAGGAAAGTGGACTTTTTTTCTTTGGGGGAAAAATGAATTAAATTCAGAAAAGTATTCGTTTATTTCAAACGGTAGACTGTATCAAAGTCTTAGGACAGAGTTGCTTGCTCTATTCATTCACCACATTCAATTGGATACCTTGGTTTTGTAATGTAAAATTAAATTTCAGTAAAGCTTCAGAGCCTTTGATCTCTGATTTGTCTTTGATGAAGGTTGGGTTAGTATATAGATACAGGGGAAAGTGACTTCTCATAGTAGAACCACAGCTGGAAACTTTTAATCTGACAAATCTTATTATTCAGCTCTATTAATTTGTAACTGTACTTTTTATCTGAATAATAGGTTTTTTTTTCTTGTATCAGCAAGTTTATTGTTAAATGCCCAATACTCCCCTAGACACTGGAATTTAAAAATATCAGAGGTCTGGAGATTCAATGGATATTTAAGATTTCCACATAGTCTTATCATATCTTGGACTCTATCTCTGTATGAACACTTCTTTGATGCTGAGAAAAATCTTCTTTCTGTTTTGATACCCATATTTGTCATTGCCTGGCTGTTTTCAAGCTCATCTCTGTCTTTTAATCCGACCCTGGTTACCTCTGAATAGCTAGGTCTGACATAAAGGTTTAAAGTTCTCTGCATCTGGCATCGCCATTGTAATACAAATGTTTTAGACTAATTCCCCACAGTAGGGAGAAAGAAATGGGGGAGGGAGGGTATTGTGGGTTATCTTTGCACTTTCCACTTTCCACTGTGGCTGTTTGTTTACCTGAATATCAACTTGCAACTTAGCAAAATCTGTTTCTTTTCTGCAGAGATTGACATGAAGTCCATGTTAGACTGTATTGTAAGCATTTCACTGAGCTGTTTAGGGGGTGCATATTCCTCCAAGTTTCCTTACTAATTTTTTCTTTTGTTGTCTTATCTTTAAATTGCAATGCTGCTTCAAACCCTTCTGCTACTGGTAGTAGGTCCTGTGGGCACTTACGATGCAATTCCCCAAGCTGCCTCTTTGCCTTTTGCAACTGCCGCTAAAGAACTCAGCCATGAAAGTAAGCTTCTTGTCTGGAGATGAATTATGATGATGCTAGAATGACTGCAATTAGAATTTACAATGTATATCTTTAAAGAGGTTTGCTGTTTAAGCAGATCTGATGAAAGATAGAAATCAACTTGCAAGCTAGAAGGAAAATACAAAGGCAAACCAGGTCCAGTACTGGGACCAGAGCAGCTTAGCAGCTCATATGTTATCTAATCACCTAACTGATCCTCAATTGATGGTCAAAACAAAACAAAGCAAATGAAATTCATGACAGCAAAAAAAACCCTTCAAAATAATCTGCCTAAATTCTCTTGAGTGTGCTGGAGTGGGTGGCTGTAATAAATTTAATGTACTAATAGTAAATAATAAATTAAAGGGCCATACTTTGAGAAGGCAGATATAGGTCATATACATATAGATGCTCATAAGATTTGAATAGCCAATGAGTGACCATGAAAAGGATTTTGAGTTGTAATCGATAGTTTAATGAAGATATTGGTTCAGAGTGTAGCTATTACAGAAAAGGTAAATGCCAAGTTACGGTCAAAATCCAAAGGTTTTCTTTAAAAGACTTGTTTGCTTGCCATTCTTTGTTTGGTATGCAACACTTGCTCTTATGGCAGCTCAAAACAATTATACAAGACAAAAAGGGAAAATATTTTCCTGGCAGATAGTAGCAGCACCTGGATGATCATAGCTGAGTTCAAATGTTTAAGTGGGCTCAGCTCTGATTGATATTTGAAATGGGAAACTTTTTGGAAATTGTAGGATTGTGGGGTGGATTGGGATGTTGAAGGATCTTGGCAGTTATCTTTTGACTGGTACCAAGAAAACTCCATATATATATATATATATGCAGTATCACTCGGTGTACTTTACACCTTAAGCACTTAACAAAGCTCTCTGAATATTGTTTTTTTTATCTACATATTTGCACAATATGATGTATTTAAAAGACTATTTTTCTCTTTTTCTGTGCAATTACTGCATAGCTGAAATTCAGAGATGAGCTGGTTCACCCACACCTATTATTGAAAGAGATTTGCTTTGAAAAGAAACAAACAAATAAATAAAGACAAGTATAGAATTATGGTTGAATTGCTAGCTTTGGGAATTGCTAGAAAGATAGCCGTGTGGTTTGTTAAATACAGCTATGGTTCTGAATCATTGTGCAACATTTCTGTTTAACTGATTATTGGAATGGCAGCTCTGGAGTGTATGTTGAGTCATAAGTATATTATTGTTGATTTGCTCATTTGATTCTGCGAAGTATTTGCTGAAACATTTCCTGTATGCCCCACAGGCCATGCATGGGACTGTTTTCGCATTTCTTCCTTGAGGGTTATTCGTAGATCTCCACAATGCCTAGAGCTTTTCTTTCTTTAAGAATTTTGTTCAGAAGTTTCTACTTTTAAATTATTTTTCTCGTGTGAATTCTAAACACAACAATATTTCCATTTGTTTTCCTTCTTTTCTTTTTTTTCTTTTTGGTAAGAAAAAGTTTCTTACAAAAAGTTTCTTTTACAAATATAAAATATCCCAGAATGCATAATAGAATTGCTATTCATTCATTTATTTTCTATCCTGCCTTTATTATTTTGACGGCAACTCAGGTAATGAACATATCTAACACACCTTCTTCCTCCTGTTTCCCTCACAACAACAGCCCCATGAGATGGGTTGAGTTGAGAGAAAATAACTGGCCCAAAATCACCCAGCTGACTTTCATGGCTAAGGTGGGACTTGACCTCACGACCGCCCACTTCTTACCCAATGACTTAACCACTAGACCAAACTGGTAACCAATGCAGCTCTTGCAGCAAAGGTGTACAGAAACACACGTAACTGCTTGCTTTGCTGCATTTTAGCCATGTGACTGCAAGATAGTTGCAATCTTCGTAAATGCAAGCCTGTTGACATGGGCCTGAATTGCAATCAGGTGACTGCAAGGATGGTGCAACAGTTGTACCTTCAAGGGCGAGTCATAAATCTTTTTTATTTTAAGCCACTGTAACTTCAAACCATTGTTAAGTCAAGGACCACCCATATGGATTTTAGAAGCAGATATAGCTCATACAGATTTGAAAATAGGAGTAAGAGGCATACTTCTGCATCCAACAGATCCATGGTTAATTTTGTTTGTTTGTTTAAGATTCTAATTTACAACTACGTAGCCTTTTTTCCAGAGATCTAATTCCTTGTACTTCTTCAACCCCTTCCCAGGTTGGGAGCGTATTTCTTGCTTAAACAGAAGCCAGGATGGAACTGGAGAGAGAAGCTGCTTCTCTTCTTGCTCCTGACTGATGGCTCAGTTCCCTGGCTTTGCCACTCTGTGCTCTAGATTGGCAGATTTAATTTTGAATGATTAATTATTTCTATCTGAACTTCTGGAGTATGATCTCCCCCATTCATTACACACGACGTTAAAAAGTTCCCTTGTTTGTTGAAGTTTGACATTTTTAAAAATGAGTCTGCCTATCAGAAATGCTTGATTTTGAATTAAATATTTCAACTAATGATTGGTTTTATGTAATGTTTGCAGTCTACGGTGACTTGTACATTAGCTGTTATGAGAAATAATTGAGCTGATTAACTGAAGCTTAGAAATAAATAAGTGTTCTGGGTGTGGGTGTGTATTTGCATTATTTGGAACCGTATTAACAGATATGAGACTGTACAGTAAACCCAATAGTCTGGTAAAATTTACTTAGCCTTGCAGCTGTTTGGAGAGTCTAGCACAGATCCTCATCCTTTTGAATTAGAGCTCTGCACTGGTCTCTGTCACTATCTTCTTGGTCTGAAATTGTTTTCCACATAAAAAGAATTGCCAAGGCTTTACATCAAGTTTGATTTTTGCATCAAAATCTCCTTTTCTACTAGGAGTTACACTGTTGTTCAGGATCAAGTCTACATAGATAGAGGTACATATTCCCTCAGACTCCAACCTTAAACATAGAAGTTAGGATCCTTCATTCTATCAAGGCCTAAACATAGCCTCCTCTGACCTCTCAAATTATGAGATAATTTAATTTTGGCAGAAGAATTTCAGATCAGCTCAAGACGGAGAGCGAACAGTCTTCCCTGACCTTTTTCAACTTCCAGTATTTCTAGCCAACATGTCCCAAAGATGCTTTTTCAAAAGGCAACTGGACTTTCTTGGTTTTTCCCTTGAAAACGTTTCGCTTGTTCTCCTTTTTCAGTTCTGAGAACTGAAGAAGCTTCTTGGATGAGATAGGAAACGTTTTCAAGGCAAAAATCAAGAAAGCCCAGTTGCCATTTGAAAAGTACCTTTGGGGTTGAGAATCTCCACCACATCTAGCTAACTTGGTTTATGCTGGTCAGAATGCTGGAGTGGTACTTGTGTTATACAAGTAGATATATTAGTAGTGGGCCCCAGTTTGGGATAGGTTGGAATACTTCTTACTTTTAAGACTGAGATACAATCAGATATTCTTTATGAGGTAAATCAATAGGCTATTTATGATGAATAATTCTAAAAATGAAGACCTTTACCTTTTAGGAGAGGAGGATGAAGAAGAACAACCAGAGATGCCCGTTGGACCTCGTCCTCGCCCTATGTCTGAACTGCATCTTAAGGAGAAAGCGGTGCCAATGCCAGAAGCCACTGCCTTTTTCGTCTTCAGTCCCAGCAACAAGTATGTTGTTTCTTTTTATGAACTTGTGCCTCCATGAAAACTGTCCCGACAACCTACTTTTAAGAAAGTGTGGGTAGCTGAATGTTTTGTAGTCTGTCTAGTTCAATGCAAGTCTACTCAGTGGATAATTCTGTGATATAGGAAAATGTATATACTGTTGTCACTGATCTCCAAGAATGTTATAAGAGACAAATTCAAGAAAATGGAAGAGAAAAACAATCTCTATCTCAAGATAGGATTGCTCTGTGAAAAAAAGCTGCTTGGTTTATATCAGAGATGGATGAATAAGGGCTCTGCTCTTAATCTAGCCCAAGGGCTAGCTTGCTGCCATGAAACTGGTCTTGATGACATAAATGGTTAGGGCTTTAGGGAAGGGCAGCCTGGTCTCCAAGCCATAAAACTCTTCCTTGTATTTTCAGCAGAATGGTATGACATAATACGAGAAGAGTAGTAATAAGAGATGGGGGCAATTAGAAACAATATGTAAACGTTTTCCAGTAATGATTCTACATTCATTCATAGCAAAATCTTGAGGTATTATCATAATCGAATAGTTCTAGCTAGGGCTGTGATGGCGAACCTATGGAACACGTGCTGGAAATGTCATACAGAGCCATGTCGCCTGGCATGCGCAGCGTCGCCCGTTCCTCTTCCAGGTTTATGGTGTGCATGCGCATGCAACGATCAGCTGGCCTTTTTACATGCCGGAGTGCCAGAAACTAGAAGTTCTTTTAGCCGGTCTTCCGTTTTCCTGCGTGAGCATGTGCGCCGGACAGCTAGTCATTGCGTGCGCCTGCGCGCCATAAACCCGGAAGATTAGCTGGCTTAAACCAGAAGTTAATTTTTGGGTGCGCGTGTTGTGACCCAGGCGCGCGCACAAAGCATGCGCGCATGCACGCTCCCTTTTTGGCACTCGGTGTTGAAAAGGTTCGCCATCACTGACCTAGGAAATTACAAAATTCATCCTATTGAAAAAACAGTACAGTATTCTCCCCCTCCCCAACCGCATAACAGTTTTATCTTCTTTTAAATAATAACTCTATTGATTTATTTGAATCATTCTACTTGGATCTTCAGTTAGACACCCTTATGGCTTAGGTGAGTTCAGTCACAAAGTCCCTCTGCTCAGATTTGCAATGCCAAAATATGTTTTAAAACCACAGGTATCTTAAGTCACAATCATTATTTCATCTTTTACTCCCTGCAGAAGGTTGAAAGTCATGAGTAGGAATCCGTTTGCGATTTATTCGTCCCGATACTTTCAGTGAGGTGGCAAATTTGTGACTGGGCTGTTTTACTTCAGATGGTTGATGAAGATTCATATGGTCAAGTGTTCTGCTTCTGTTGGCATCTGTCCTACAAATAAGCTTCAGAAATTGAGGGGTTGAGATGAAACATTGATCTCTGTAATATCTGATGAGTAAGGCTGTCTTTCTCTCTCTCTCTCTCTCTCAATCTCTCTTTTTCAGATTTCGGGTTCACTGCCATCACATCGTTAATAACAACATTTTCACCAACCTGATCCTTTTTTTCATCTTGCTTAGCAGTATCTCTCTGGCAGCTGAGGACCCAGTTCGGCATTACTCAGTTAGAAATCAAGTACGCCTTCTACTTTTTCACTGCTCTGCAGATTGTTCAGAACGAGGGTCAGAAGCCAGATGACTAATGCTTACCAGGTTCTCATGCTGCCTGATCTAAATTAGTGCCTAAACAGAAAGAGCTACCAGTCAGTACAGGTAGTCCTCGACTAACAACAGTTCGTTTAGTGACCGTTCGAAGTGACAACAGCACTGAAAAAAGTGACATGACCATTTTTTCACACTTATGACCATGGCAGCATCCCCATGGTCACGTGATCAAAATTCAAATGCTTGGCTACTGACTCATATTTATGACAGTTGCAGTGACCTGGGATCGTGTGGTCACCTTTTGTGACCTTCTAACATGAAAAGTCAATGGGGAAACCTTAAAAAATGTATTACTTAACAACTGCAATAATTCATTTAACAACTGTGGCAAGAAAAGTCATAAAATGGGACAAAATTCACAAATGTCTCACTTAGTAACAGAGATTTTAGGGTCAATTGTGGTTCTAAGTCGAGGACTACCTTATAACACACACACATAATTTTGTATAAATTAATCTAGAATTCATATTAAATTAAGCAGTTGAGTTGTTATAAGTTTTATATGAGTTTTTTACGTCAGCAAAGTTTATGTGGTCAAATAAACAAATGACATCCAGTAAGGTGGGTTTTCTAGGGAATCAACCTCAAAAAGGCTTCTAGCGATCCATTACCCTTCCAATAAAACTATATTTTCAGTGGATCCCTAGAATGAAGAATGGCCATTACATCTGCCACTTAAACATACCTACCAGGAGTAACTCTCACTGAAATCCATGAAATTAACCTCAAGTAGATTTACAAATGATTACATTGCAAACTATTTTTCAATCATTCCTTAGGAAGCTTTCCTGTAATGAAACGGGTCATCAATGTTTTTACCACAAAATATCACCCTATAAATTGCCAAGCAAATGTTTTTACAGCCAGATTTAGAAATGCCAAGGATTGAACTGGGGCATCCGTATGTTAAACATAACATCCTGCATTCAGATTTGATGCAATATAGATGTGCTTGAACAGATGTAATCTAAATCGTGTTTCTCAATCTTACCAATTTTAAGATATGTGGACTTCAGTTCTTTGGCTGGAAATTCTGGGACTTGAAGTCTATCCATCTTAATTTGGGAAATACTGATCTAAACCATTCCCTGCATTCCCAAAACATGTTTTGTTTTGTTTTTGAAAGACACTTAAAACATTCTAGAGCCACAGCAGATGGCAACAGGTTTGACTGATCTGAAAATCTATGCAACGTCAGACTAAATTCATATTAGGATTGGAGATAATCAAGACTAATAATAGTCCAAAATTTACACCAGAAGAAGACAAGGGCAAGCCACTACAAAGTATAGTAGTCTAACTCTCTTCAAGAGAGTTGTTACCGTTATTATATTTTGGGTATGAAATGTTGTCAATGGACAGTATATTCACTTCTGCTATATCTGGCAGTTTCAGAGATATTTATACCAAATCTTTGATTCAGAGTTTGATCTATGTTGAAAATGAAAGCAGAAATATATGTGGAAATATTTTCAAAAGTATCATTTAGATAACGAGAAATCATCAATATTTCCAAGCCCCTCGCTGGTCTTTAAACACCCAGTACTTAATTTAACGCACCATCCAGAAAAGGGCAAATTTCACCCAGTCTGTTTACAGTAAGGAAAATCCAGGGAAATTACCTGCTGATGATTCTCTTTGTAAAATGATATTCACTGTAACAAGAAGTCTGTGTCAAGTGTTATCTGAATGTGTTGTAAAAAAGCAAAGCTATGCTGCATTATCAGGGTATTTTGAATCACACAACAAGAATATAATTTAATGGGCTAATAATTCTCAATATTTATACAGCAGAAATTACAGGTGTAATCATACATGAAATAACCTGATAATTGTGAGCATTTAAGGCTGCAATTCTGTTTCCATTTACTTCAGAATAAACATAATTGAACTCAGTGGGACTGAATTTACAGAAGAAGCGTGCATAAAAACAAGGGGCAAGATTTTTCCCACTTTTAAGCATAATTTGCCATTTTAATTCTATGGAAAGATACTCCTTCAAAGCTGTGTTTCTTCAGGATTGCCGGGGACTGCTGGGACTTAGGTCCACACATCTTAAAGTGGCTGAGGTTGAGAAACACTGCTCTAAAGAATCATGACATTTAAAAGTTGCACATGGTATTTAGTTATCTTGTCAGTTGAAACAGGTTTGTAAATTAAAAAGCTACCAATATTTTTATGCTATGTAAAAGTGTCCAGAAATATTACTAAAGCACCTGATCTCTACACTAAAATTAATGGGAAGCTTGAAAGCTCTATGCATGCATCAATAGTCATTCAGAGCTCAGAAGGGAACACCTGGGCTCAGAATTAGCCTAGGAAGACTGTCAAAATGCAGAATTTGGCTCTATTCAAATTCTCTAAACTTCCCAATATATAATGCTTTGTTCATTCCTATTTCTACCTACCGCCAGAATATTAAATTATACTGTCTCTGCAAAGTGGTACCCTGTTTCCCCCCAAATAAGACATCCCCTGGTAATAAGCCCAATCAGGCTTTTGAGCGCATGGCAATAAGGCCAAGCGCTTATTTCAGGGTTCAAGAAAATATAAGACAGCGTCTTATTTTCGGGGAAACACGGTATCAGCAGGTAAAAATGGACGTAATGGTTCATATACATACTGTACATGTACAAATTAATTGATTCATTAATATTGATATGCTGGAAAATGAGCACATGAGGGGAAATATTAAGAGTATTCAATTATGCAGGCCTTTCCTGCTATAAGCATGAAGTAGATTCGATAGCACATTTTGAATAAGATTTCTTTAATATTCTTATCAAATCTATACTCCAATGTGATATTTTCCAAATTGTTCAACAGTGTGGCCAGTTCTTCAAACAATCTCTTTTTATCAAGTGGGGGTTTGTTTTGATTTTAATATCATTTAAAACTGAATAAACATCTGCTTGTCAATCAGCAAGTGAGATTTGGGTTTTTCGGATGTTTTTATAATAATTTCTATTCAATACATACTTTTTGAATGCACTAGACATATCCTTAAAATTGTTTTCAATTCAAGATAGCCCCCTTAAGCACTGGAATCATCTCATTCCAGGAAGAAAAGCAGCTGCAAATCTTGTATGATCCTATATTATTTCAGGAGTTTTTTGCTGTTGTTTTGAAGTATTTCTAAATTCATAGGCACTGCATAAGAGTAATTCAAATTGCAGTGTCTTGACCTGTATTGTTTAATTTTTGTAATGATGTAAAATTATATTGTCCAGCTATTTAATTTGTTATTTACTGTACATTTACTGAATTCACAAAAATAGAGCCACTTCCAATCTTTTTAAAATGAAGTAATTAAGAACTATTGTTGTGAACTCAACAAAATAGCTCCAAAACTGCATTGTGTTATGCTAAACTGAGCATTAATCCGGTCATGTTTAATTATGCTGGCATAGAATTTTGCCCATAAAGCTTAAAAGTGAGGAAGAAAGCTCAATTGAGTGAAAACCCCTTTCTTCCGGCATTGTTTAACAACTTCACATATCTTTAAATACGTTCCATCCAATCAGTTTTTTCTTTGTGAAATTATGAGTTCCTGTTCTTCCCTCAGAGACACTAAACCTGTTTAATCAGACTAACTATAAAGTTAAAAGGAACACAAACGTTGTATATTTGACATTATAGTGAACAACATTCAGGGAACAAAACTAACTCAGTTCTACTTTGGCATATTGTTTACATACAATCAAATCTATTCCTACTTGAAAACTAATCTTAATTATGGTAACCCCAGAGTAAGTCTCATTGATTTGAATGATAGCTATATTTAGGACGACTTAAACAAAAACCACTCAGTTAAGGTGTGGCTTTATAATAACATAGGACGATCCAATAAGTCTCAGGCAGCTTGGCTTTCAAAATGTGACTTCGTTTCCCCTTGATAATAAAACAGAGTTACATACATATAATAGTTTTTGGGGAGGGAGGGAGAAAGGAAACATACATTTTCCACCAGAGATCAAGTATATTTAAATTTTCTGGCCAGGGGTTTAATTTACGAAATACTGTTTGACAGAAATAGTACTTTGCTTTCTCATGAAAGGACATGTGACAAAATAGCAAACAAAGACAACTGTTATTTAAATATCCTGCTTATAGCCTGATCATTGCCTTCACTTAAAAAGTTGCAGTCACTCACCAATATAGCTCCTTAACGTAGCTGTTCATTTTGACTTTATATTGTGATTTAATTTTAGAGTGTTCACTCACCTACCTTCCTTCTCCCTGCACCCCTTCCCTTTTGTTTTACAGGTTCTCTTTTATTTTGATATATTTTTTACTGTCATTTTCACCATTGAAATTGCCCTGAAGGTAAAAAGTCCCATCTCCTCTTCCATTAACTTCTCACTTTGTAAGCCCACTAATTTTCTGCTGCTCTCTGTTGCTAACCCACACACCTGTTTGTGTTTTGGCCATGCTCAGTGATCACTAACCCAACTGTGCTTATTTTTCAGATCCTAGGCAATGCAGATTATATCTTCACTAGTATCTTTACATTAGAAATTATTCTTAAGGTAACCAATCTGAGCCTTCTGTGCTCCCTCTTGCTTTCTGCTTTGTCATTTTGTACTGCTTTAAATCCAAAGAGTTTTCTCTGTAGATCGGTGTCCTTCATTGCTCAGTTGTGATTGTGCATGTTTTAGAAACTAATCCATTGTAAATACTACAGTCTCATTTGTAGGTACACCTGTTAGTCCTTGGTATATAGCAGTGACAGCGAACCTTTTCAGCACCAAGTGCCTATACACACACCAGAGCAACAGAAATCCGAAGTCCAGCTGGACGGTGTGCATGTGTGTGCCGGCCAGCTGCTCTTCAGGTTTCCGGCATGCGCATGCATACCAGACAGCTGATCTTTGCACATGCTGGAGCGCTGGAAACTCAAAAGACCAGCTGGATGGCGCTTGCATTGGCCAACTGGTTTTTGGGTTTCCAGTTTTCCGGTGCACACGAAGACCAGCTGGACGGTGTACATGCATGTACCGGAAACCAGAAGAGTAGCTCATGACGGCGTGCGTGCCCACAGAAAGGGCTCTGTGTGCCACCTCTGGCACGCACACCATAGCTTCCCCATCACGAGTATATAGCAACCAAATTACCCAGGAAGCTCAGGGAAGAATAAATGTCCTGGACCACCGCATGTTTTCATTTCAGGAAGCAATAACCATGTATCACACAAAAAAGGACTTTTTGTGATAAGCTCTCCTAATATCCTTATATCGCTCTTAACCTAAAACAAAACAAAACATTTTTTTTTAAAAACCATATTATAATCTGTCATTATAAACTCTGGCAACATGGGGTCTGACATGAGTCAGACTGTTTAGAGTATAATTTCTATTTTATATGTCTTGTAGTGCTAAATTGGCTTTAGGGAGCAGAATTTCCATCTAATAGACCAGGAAATTCTAGCAATTTGCTAGTGTGCGCAAATACAAATGAAGCCAAGACTCCTTCAATATATGTGTAAAAAAATGGACTTGTATTAAATGTGGCCTACTATGTTAAATTACAATTGCAGAAATAGCCAATGCAGCACACATCTATTGAAATATGAGCAAACATTAGCTACCCTAAAACTGCAAAAAATGAAAAAACAGGAGGAAATTATTAAATCCCTATCAGGCCATTGGTAACTGGTTGATAAATTATGCCACCTTGGTAGATTTTAGATTGTTTAGAATGTTGGAGACCAATCAGAAGAAAGTCTAGAAAGGAAACCCCTGATTGAGTGTCTTCTAGCATACTGAAACTAAAATTACAGCATCACCTTTTAATCTTTTGGTGTTATTGATTCCAAACTTGGATGAGAAATTTATAATCCAGCATGACATCTAAATTCAGAAAACTGAGTTAAGTAAGTAAGCAAGCAAGCAAGCTGTGGCTAGATAAACTGAGGTAGATCTCCTGTCAACACAAAAGATTACGTCAGCTTTCAGTATTGTTCTTCCATAATATTAACACCATCAATGTTTAAAAGATCACATTTCCGTCAATCTTGTAATTTTGCTCTCATATACCGAAGAGTACAAATAACTAGAATAAGTGATGTAGTTCTGAATTCCACACAGTATATCCACTAGGGGCAATTCCCCTTAAGCTTTCACAAAGCTACAACATGCTCCAAATGCTACAAAGGAAAAGCCTCAAATGTTGCCTTGTTCCCCGTTTATTTCTGTCCATAACCTTCTCTTAGCTTAGAAAAAACTAAGAGGGACATTAAACCTGAGAGACAGTAGACAAGTGGTGCTCCTGCTATCGCTCCATGGCTAAGACAACCTCATCGTAGTCCAAGCTTATAGCATCTGTTGGTATTCCAAAGTATTTCCAATTGTGAAGATTTGTGTAATTGTATATCTATGTGATTTCCCAAGAGAAACTACTTGAAAGTGCATTGAAACATTCACAGGCAAAATAGGGAAAATAAAAATAAGATCCCTCTCATTTTACAATTATTATGGTTAGCCTTTGGCTGTCATTATGTTTAGAATATAGGTAGGTTTCGACTTACAACAGCTCATTTAGTGACCATTCAAAGTTATAACAGCACTGAAAAGTGACTTATGACCATTTTTCACAGTTATGACCACTGCAACATTGCCATGGTCACTTTTCCACATTCAGACATTTGGCAATTGACTCATATTTATGATGGTTGTAGTATCCCAGGGTCATGTAATCAACTTTTGGGACCTTCTGACAAGCAAAGTCAATGGGGAAGCCAGATTCACT
>JANHFK010003870.1:0-10974 GCA_036250565.1 Sibynophis collaris | reverse complement strand
GAGATTCGAACCTGCAGTAATTGCAGGCATCTGGTGTTAATAACAGGGTGCTTTAGTCCACTGTACTACCAAGGCTCATCATGTTGTATTTTAATACACATTAAAAGACCAGTACTACTGAGATCAGTGGTTTATTCCAAAATAAATAATTACAATATAGCAATGTTAAAGGTTATTAGATTTAGTAAGATTTAAAGACTGCAACTTCTAGAATTTCCAGTCGTCAAAGATCCTACTGGATGGAATTCTCAAAATTCTATGAACTTTCATGAGGAACAATTGCTCTACCAGTTGTTTCTCACAAATTGGTCTAGGCTACACAAACTTTTGGGCCCAAAACAATGTGTCAGTCATTAAGGCACCACAAGGCTTACCATTAGAAAATGATTTCTCCTAAAGCATGAACTTTTATAATTATTTCTGACCAAGCTAAATTCTATAATTGTAGAATTTATTTTTCTAACCTACTGCTTTCTTTTAATAGCGTCAATGTGTAGAATACGCCTTGAAGGCCCGGCCCCTGCGAAGATATATCCCCAAAAACCAGTACCAATATAAAGTATGGTACGTGGTGAACTCTACCTATTTTGAATACCTGATGTTCGTCCTCATCTTGCTGAACACCATCTGCCTGGCCATGCAGGTAGGTGGGAAGTTAGAAAACACTAGGGCTATGCAAAGCTTCAGAAATAATTTGGCAAGGATACTTCAAAGAAATCTTTAAAACAGATGTATCTTCACCTGGCTAACTACTGCAGCTGCCATGTTATCTTAGGAAATGGCATTGCTTGCTTTAAAGTTTAAACAGTTGAAGACAAGTGCAATGTCTCTATACCATGCATTCTGAAACAGTTTTTTGGAATAGAATTCAATACAGCATACAGCCCAAGAAAGTCTTACGATATCATAGCTAATATTGAATTCACTGCAATATTCATGATCTAGAAATTGCACAGTAGTTTCTTTAATTATCAAGGGAAAAGAAGTACATTATTAAAACCAAGAATAATTTTTTACTGTGAGAGAACTAAAATTATCTGAAAGTATTAATTTGTCCCATTCTACAAAAGCAGATTAAATTGTATCAACTGCATACCTTTTTTTAAAGCAAGTGTACTTCCTAAGTACAACATACAAAAACAATAAGAATGTTATTTTTTTATAAAAATTGCAACCAATAGTAAATGTGAGCTGGTTGACAAATGCCTGAAAAAAATCATCGTGTGATGGGGGAAGCAGCAGTCATAACTTTGAGGACGAGTATAGGTCAGGTCACAAGTATAACACAGTACTCCTCTATATATGACTGCAATGGAGCCTGTCCATTACAGTCCTAGATCATGATAGTCATAAAATGAGTTGGTAACATAACCAACTTGTTTTTATGTTTTTTGTGGTAAGCAACCCCAGCGGTTATAAAATGAATGCTATAGCTGTTAAGCGAACTAATAGTTTGCTATGTGTGCATTTTGCTAAAAAACAGAAGAAAAACCATCATATAGTCATGTGACCAAAACACACTACAAATGGCCATAAATGTGGTCATGTTGCCATATGCCCAAAGGTTGGAGACATGACTGTGATGGAGGTCTAACTGTTGCTACTGCAGACCTGGGCTGAAAGTCCCATTTTTTAAATCCGTCATAATTTTGAACAGTCGCCAAGCAGCCAATCATAAGTGAAGCACTGCCTGCTCTGAGGACATGGCCTTTCTTTTTTAATTAATGAGATATAGGATAAAATCATCATGTTTCAACTAGATAACCCATGATATTTTGTTAGAAAACTATGTTCTCCATATCATAGCTGGTTTTGAAATGAAAAATACTTTTAATGATTAATTCATTACATTATAAAGAAATCAGAAGGAAATAGAAGTGGAGCAGAAGAGGGGATAGAGAACTGGTAAAAGGAGAAAACAATCCACTTTTCACAATGCAAATTGGAATAATTAGTTGTTGGGGATTTGTTTTCAGCACTATGGTCAAAGTATCCTCTTCAAACAAGCAATGAACATCCTCAACATGCTGTTCACTGGCCTTTTCACCGTTGAGATGGTTCTGAAGTTAATTGCCTTCAAACCCAAGGTATGTTGTCGATCAAAGCTTCTCTCTGTGCATCTAGGGGGTCAAAAAGCAGACTGGAGGAGATTTTTTAAAAGGTAATCAAGTCAGCTTTATCTCCCATACTCCTCCACAATCTAAAGGAAATGGTCTTGAGCAGTTGCTGTCTAGACTGGAATCTCAATCTGTGCTTGGAATAGCCTTCCATTTTTAAATTGAGTATACAGACAGAATCATGTCTTTTAAAAAATACAGCATTTCTCTGATTCTTGAGAATCTATAAGCTGTAAAATGTCATGCCCCCCAATGGACACCCATGGGAACACGAGAATTGTCTCAGCATCAACTTGTAACTACTAATTTGAGGGCATAACTAGGATACTTGTTCTTGGGGCTGAAAAATGCTCTCTTGAACACACTTTATTCAACTCCTTTTGAAAAGCCAAGTTAAAAAATCCTGCTGTGATGTAAGCTGAGCACCAAAGAGACAAGAGTTAGGAAGTTGCATCAGGAAGGCTTGTATGACTCAAAAAAGAGGGTGGAGAAGGAAAATGTGGCAGCTTCTCCCAGAGGGAGAAGGCAGGAAGAAAGGAGAAAGTTTTCATGAAGTATTAGGCTTATTGGTGAAGTTGGAAAGGGAAAGGAAAACATATTTATTCAGCAATGCTGGATGTCCAGGCCACACCAGAGAAGGCTGGGTGCTGAAGGAATTAAACCTTCCCTGCTCGCCTGACAATAGTGTCCAGTGGAGATGAGATGCCTGAAGAAAAAGCAAGAATGTTCTCCACTTAGCCATAAGTAATGAGGCATTGAGAAGGTGGCCTGGAAAAACTACTCAGTGGGTACGGCACCTAGCCTCCAAGGTCACTTTGGCTTTGTATAATGCTAGGATATTGACAAGGAATGATGGGCATTGAACTGGCAAAGCTAGGGGCATTTCCTCAAAGCTTAGCAGAGATTAAGTGCCCCCCCATTTCTAAACTTGCCCCCAAAATGCCCCCAATTGGAGGCCACAAGTGAGACAGTAAGGAAATTGGTCTTGCTTTGTCTACTCCCTGTATCCTCTTCTTCCAGAACAGAGGAAACAAAGCAGTGTACAATAGCTGAGTAGAGAGAAATGTTCCTTCCAACAATTTCATCACAAACTCCTAGAAGTACATGTTCATCTGGAACCAAAAAAAGCTGTATTGCTGAAATGAATAAAACATTGTGGCAATCATTTTGTGAATTGCAGCCACAATAATTCCCCATAGTCCACATGCATCCATGAGCCCAAAGGATTGAAAAGCAGCCCTTAATATACAGGATGTACCAAAAAAGTCAGGCCCCATGGGCAATTGATTACCGTATTTTTCAGACTATAAGACACACTTTTTTGTCTCCCAAAAGGGGGTGAAAATTTCTGTGTGTCTTATAGATCAAATATTGCTGAAGCCCTGCCCACCCGCAGGGTGTTTTTTTGCCTCCGCATGCCCCGTTTTCGGGCCTTTTTCAGGCCTTTTGTGGCCCATTTTTTAGGCTTTTTTCAGCCCGTTTTCTAGGCTTTTTTGGCCCGTTTTTGAAGCTTTTTTGGTCTTGAAAATGGGCCGAAAATAGAGTCCAAAACAGGCCAAAAAAGCCTTGAAAATGGGCTGAAAAAAGCCTTGAAAATGGGCTGGAAAAAGGCTGGAAAAGGCCTGAAAATGGCGCCCACTGAGATAAAAAACACTTCTAAATTTAGGTGCATCTTATAGTCTGAAAAATACGGTATATACATTACATTAAATGCTTGGATTGGTTGCCATTTTCTTGTAAACACTTCCTTAGCCATTTGACACATGACCTTTGAACACTTCTAAATATTATAACATTTTCTCTGGGGAAAAAGTAATATTCCGATTATCTTGGGAACCTGACCATAGATACACCCTGCATATCATTCATTACTTTAAATTCATAATGAGACAGACTTTGAGGCAGAAGGCTAGTATAAAATGAGCACAAACTCACACAGTTGAAATGGTCTTCTAACAATAGTAGCACAAATGGTCCTCATTTAGTGACCACAACTGGGACCAGCAGCTGGGTCATTAAGTGAAGTGATTGCTAAGTGAAATTATGACTACTTATTCTCTTCCTCCAGCTTTCCTTTACTTTATAGACCTGCAATGGTTCTAAATGTGGGGATTGGTCACAAAATTCCTTTTTCATCACTGTCATAACTGCAAATAGTCACTAAATGAGGCAGCTGCTAAACAAGGACTACATGTAATATGAAATGTTGCAATATATAAAAAGTTATTTTTCTATAGGTTATTTGTATATTTTCTAACAGCAGGAATGCTTTTTAACACATAAATGTTAAAATACACATTTTTCCCCTAACATTTATGTATTAGTCACAGATAGTTCAGAGACACCCTCCCTCACAAAAAAGATCTTGAAAATCACAGTTTTCAGCAGTTTTAGAAAAGACAAATTCAGTTTAAATATAAAAACTATTGAAAATAAAACTCCAATTGTAACATCCATATACTAGGGTATATTATATCCATATCTAGAATACTATATGTTCATCTTTAAAAAAAAAAATCATACAATTGGGAAAAGTGCAGAAGAAGACAAGCAGAATTATCAGGAAGTTTGAAAACCTTACCTACAAGCAAAATCCAGAATATTTGGAACACTCTAATATGGAAAAATGGTAACTGAAGAGAGACATGATTAAAGCGTACAAAATTGTGGATGGCATGGAGAACCGGGAAGAAAGAATTTATCTTCCTTTTTTAAAACACTAGAAGAAACATCAGTCCATGAAACTAGCTGGAGAGATTTAGAATGAAGGAAAGCATATCTTCACACAGCATATAAGTAACCTATGGAATTATTGTGAGAAGACATTGTGACAGCTACTAACTTGGATGGCTTTAAAAGTGGACTGGATAAATGGATGGAGAATAAGTTTCGCAAGAGCAGAGTTGGAGCCAGCATGTCTCCAAATATCACTTGCAGGAAACAGTGACAGGAATGGGATACTGTCTCCATCTGCTTAGAAGCGCAAAGGGATACCTGTTTGGCCATAATGAAACAAAATGCTGGACCAAGCTGGGCCATGACTTGATCTAGGAAATCTATTCTTATATTCTTAGGTCTGATCTTATGTTCAGTATTTTCTACAAAGCAAAGCTGCTCTTCCTAGCAATTTTGTCCAATGGCAGTAAGAGTCAAGTGATGCACATCAGATCAACAAATATTCTAAGTACGTCGTCTGAATTGTGACTGAACATGAAATGGAACTTGGTTTTATGGTGGATGGCTCAATATAAACATACCACTCCAGAGTGGTAACTGTGAAAAGGGTAATTCTATGGCTCACTTGCTGACTATTGCTCATTGTCATGATCATATTACACTTATTTTGCAAGCTGTGTATGAGTTACCCACAGTTTTCCAAGTGCAATTCAAAATGCTACTATTGACCTATAAAAGGTCTAAACAGACTCATCTGAAAAAGCCCTCCTAGAAAAGATAGTGCTGGCTCTCCAGCTTTGTGAGGGAAGAGTTGAGGCCGAAACAGCTGCAGTTCTAGAAGTTTGAGTAGGCCCTCCAGCAATAGTTTTCTAGAGGGATTTGATTGTTTGCCTGCAATATATTTGGATATTGTGTAAATTGTGATTGGTACTTACTTGATTTTATTCCTGTGAATATTATATATCATGCTATATTGTTTGTGGGTTAGTGAGCAGATTATTTCTGTGGATGTTCATTATACCAGCGGTGAAATCCACTTACCGTTGCTACCAGTTTGGGAACAGGAGCGTGTGGGAGCGCACCTCTTCTGTGCATGCGCAGAGCCTTCTGCACATCTGCAGAAGTTAAAAAATGGGATGTAATGACGTCCGGTGGGTGGGCGGAGCCTCCCGCCGCCAGCGCTACCAGCTCGCACGAGCCAGATAGATCCGGCCAGATTTCACCACTGCATTATACTATACATTATTGTTGGTGTAAGCTGCCAGGAACTTAGATGCCCTAGGTGGTGTACAAATTCAATCAATAAATGAAAATAATTTTACTCATTTGTATAATGATGACCAATTCCATTATACAGATGACATAAATTGATGCGAATAACATAATTTGTGTTGGCTGTATGACTTTGCTGTGGATGATGTACTCGGGGAGTTGGACTAGAAGACCTCCAAGGTCCCTTCCAACTCTGTGATTCTATATTCTTTAATTTAACTAGCAGTTGGCAATAATAGATCTGCCCTCACTCAAGTGGTTTTGTTGTATTATATAGTGAAGATCTAAATAGTTAAAAAGCACTACACAACTGAGCCCAAAATTTCTGTTGCTAGGTGAGACAGTTAAGTGAATTTTGCCCCATTTTATGACCTTTGTTGCCACAGTTATTAAGTGAATCACTGCTGTTGTTAAGTTAGCAACACAGATATAAAGTGAATCTGGCTTCCTCATGAGCCTGGGACAGTGTAACCATCATGAACCAGTTGTGAAGCATCCAAATTTTGATCACATGACCATGGGGATGTTGCAACAGTTGTAAGCGTGAAACCTGGTCATAAGTCACTTTTTCCAGTGCTTTTGTAACTTTGAACAGTCACTAAATGAATGGTTGTAAGTTGAGAGCTACCTATACTACACCAAGATTTAGTTATTCCTTGCCAAACTAGGTATCAATACCATAATGTATAGGAAAACACTATACAGGTAGTCCTCGACTTACAACCACAATTGAGCCCAAAATGTCTGTTGCTAAGTGAGACATTTGTGTAGTGGGTTTTGCCCCGTTTTATGGTCTTTCTTCCCACAGTTGTTAAGTGAATCACTGCAGTGGTTAAGTTAGTAACATGGTTATAAAGTGAATCTAGCTTCCCCATTGACATTGCTCGTCAGAAGGTCGCAAACCAGGACACTGCAAATGTCATAAATATGATGAGCCAGTTGCCAGGCATCCATATTTGAATAGCATGACCATGGGGATGCTGCAATGGTCATAATTGTGAAAAACAGGCATAAGTCACTTTTTCAGTGCTGTTGTAACTTTGAATGGTCCCTAAATGAATGGTTGTAAGTCGAGGACTACCACAATTCCATCCCATCTGATTATAGTTTATTGGATGCTTACTGTTCCAATAGAAGAACTTTTAGCTGTGATTTCATTAAACAAAAACTCCCATTGTCACCAGATGAAGCTTCCATTTCAAGAAACAGTGCAATCAAAACAGAATTTAGCTTTGAAACGTCAACAGAGGGTGAAAAGATTAAACTCTTCTCCCACTCCCCACAGTGGCAATGGTAACAAAAAAAAAAAGGGCAAGCAAGCTTCAAGTGTGTAAGATCCATCTTATGTTTTATTAGGAGACTTGAATCTCTTTCCTGAAATACAGAATTATAATTAAAGAATTCTGAGCCCAGAAATGTATTTTGAAAATCAGAATTGAACTGAGGATTCTTTCATTCTCTCTCTTTCTCTCTCTCACTCACGCACACAAACAGTCCTCCCTTACACTCAGGTAGTGTAAAACCTCATTCTCTTTTAATTAGAAGTATAATTATGGAAATAAGAAAGAAGCAAAGGGTATTATTCTATTATTGCCATACTTAGATAACTGAATGTTAGAAATTCTTGCCCATATACTAAAAATACCTTAGGAATTACCTACTAATTCCAACTTACATTAAAACCACTCTTACAAGCAAATGGTGTTGTGACCCTTTTAATTCAGTATACTATATATTCAGAGAAAGACTAGCAATTCTGAATATTTGAAAACAATGGATAATTAATAGATACGGAGTCCACATGTCATATCCTATTCTCTCAGTTTAGACCTTTAATTTGCTTACCGGGTATTAAAAATGTCAATTGGATCAGATACTGCCACACCATACTGTAAAACCACGGCATCTCCAACTGTATCATTGCAGATCAAATGGCATCACAGGGTATACATCTACAGTTCCAGCTGTTTTATAAGGCTCTGATTAGGCAACAGTACTGAAATATGTTCCCTGTAAATAAACTAGAGGAAACTAAATTCCTGCTAAGTAAGCATCTGTTGGACTCAGTGGATCATTAAGAAAAGAAGAAGGTTAAACATCTACCAGGACGAGTTCAGTGCTGCCTACAACGGTTTGCTTTTTTTGAGCTCATGGACAGTGTTTTCAGTACCTGTTTTTTTCAAAATCCAATTTAAAAATTGGCTTCTTTAGTCCAAACGATTCAACTGTCTACAAATACTAATATTTTCTTGAGGTCACTTTCAAAAAGGAAAACACGAAAAGTGACTGCATCCTCACGTCTACAACTATCTCGCAAGGGTAGGTGGTCCTCAGAGAGTTTTGTTACTCTTAGCCTTTTTTCTCTTCAGCTGTTATTATTATTATTGCCCCCTTGCACGGTAAGTCCAGTGACCATTATATCTCTGCACTTGATTTGAGACTGTGAAAAAACAGACCAGGGCTTCATGTAATCTGACATCCTCTTGATGCATCTTTTCCGACTGACATGAAAGTGCTTTCTATCATTTCACAGGTGGCATGCTCTGCTCTATCGTTACATGGCTATTGATTGAAATGATGCTCTTTACAAAGCAATAAATTAAGTTTGCAAAGCCCCAACCTGAAAAGCTCTCTCTTTTGCAGCATAGATCTATTTTTTTAATCCTTCTCTTGTCATGACCAATGCTTTGATGGTGGGCTAGAAAGGGCATCAAAGGAAATTACATGGTTCAGAGTTGAGCCTCCATATCAGAACCCTTATATTCCAAACACTGAATAGTTAATTTGAACAAAGAAAGGAATCTCTCACTCTTCTTAATCTTACAGCCTTGAAAAAAGGGGGGGGGAAATGAGTTCCGTTCATGACTGCGCTTAACAATTGCAGTGGTTTGCTTAAAAAGTCATAAAATCAATTCAATTAAAAACTGCCTTGCTTTAGCAAGGGAAACTCTGGTCCCAATTGTGATCATAAGTTCAGGAATACCTCTATCTCAACTTCTTCTTCATGAAAATCTCCAGGCTCATTTCCATGGAATAGTGGCTCCTTCCACAGTTCTTGTGAAGGGCAAATCCATACTAGAGAATCACAAAAGTACGATCTGAAGCCAATCTTCTGCTTTCATCAGGCTTTGTTCTTTGGATCCCAGCATTTGATTCTATCCTATTCCTATTCCATTCTATTCTATTCCTAATGAGTTAAACAAACTTATCGCCAGTAAACTTAGCTTGCCAGTCACTCATATCTGTGATGCAGAGAGACCATGAAGTGGGCCGGGTTGCTTTCCTTTTTCTCACCTTTTTATTTGATAATCTGCATCCGCGTAACCGATCCTGCTTCCCATGGCAGTCTCATGGTTCTGCATTGCCCACAAGGTTAGCAAAGCAGCAAATCAAGGTAAACAGCAGGATTCTTTCAGGGATGCACAGTAACAGTGTTGAAGCCTGCCAAAATCTCACCCTTAGAAGATTCCAGCACAAAAAACTTCATGGCTACAAAAACAAAGATACCTATTCTTTTTTAAAATGTGCTTCTTTTAGGATATAAAAAATGGCATTTATTAATTGCTTTGTTAATTCTAGTGGTCAGTTTACAAGGCATCAGTTATATGTATTTGAGCTCATTATCACAGTGCTTTAAAATACCCAGCTGAGACCCTGAAAATAGGGCACTAGACAGAGAAAGTGAAAAAACTAAATTAAACGTCATAAAAAGGAGTAAATAAAACAACAGAAATCATATATAAACAATTATATATAATATAAACAATTATATATAATATAAACAATTATATGAGGACTAGAGGTAAGTTAGACAGCATCTTTAAAGGAAGAAAAGTATTGTTAAATATATTGAATGAAATAGAATGTTTGCTAGACCGAAGAATGAAAGCTGGGGGGAAATGAAAGTTGTAATAAAAAAGGAAGACAGAAGGACAATATAAATGGTATTACAGAACCGAGGAAAATGGAAATGTTACAAATATGCTTTGTAACTTTGAGGTGGGCTTAGCAATAGGGCTGTTCTTTGAAGGAGATTCTTCAGGAAACATATGAAGCACCTTGTTTCAAGCCCTCAAAGCAGTCACATCTTTCCCCAGTCTTCCATGCAGGCACCGCCAGCAACAGGAACAGGAACTAGAAAAAGATATATTCCATGAGTTTCAATGGACCTCTTTCATTGGATTTGCAAAATCCCAATAACAATCTGTACAAATATAGGCATATTTTTCCGTTCATTTTCGAATAACCTTACAAAATTTCATTTGCCTTTTCACAGCATAATTCAGCCAGGTTTTTCATTAGTACTTCCACTTTTATACCTAAGCAGGTATGCTTTTTTTTGGCAAGGAAAAAGTTGGATATAGCTTTATTTATAAGATTTATAGTAACGTAAGTTGTTCAGTTAGTCTTGTTGAATATTCCTCAATACTGGTTGACTGTAGAGTTTAGATATTTAAATTGTTGCGCTGCAAAGCTTCTTTTGGAACAAATAGCAAGGAATTGTCATTCAGGCAGTATTAAAACTTATTTCCTATAGCCATCCAACTTCGATTGTGTATGTTTGGCTTGCACGTACTGCACATAGCTGCTAGACCACACTTCCACTCTGCCTGGATAGACCTAACAGTGATTTAGCTGTGATATACACATGAGAATTGTATATCCAAAGCTGGACCTCTATTAGAACTTGCTCTCACTTTGCTACAAATGCATCAAAGAAGAGAACAAAACCTTGAGTGCATTCTGAGAGTACTCCAGCTTCCCCCACATAAGACCAGTCATTCATGCCGCATGATTGGACTACTGCAACAGATGTTCATCTGTCCTTGAAACAGAGGTGGTATTCAGCAGGTTCTGACCAGTTCTGGAGAACCGGTAGCGGAAATTTTGAGTAGTTTGGAGAATCGGT
>JANHFK010003869.1:71869-82166 GCA_036250565.1 Sibynophis collaris | reverse complement strand
AAACTGGATGCAATATTCCAAGTGTGGCCTTACTAAGACATTATAAAGTGGTACTCCTAAGGAAGCTTCAGTTGGTCCATCAGTTCAACCCTTCTTAAGCTAGTTGGATTTAGCAATTGTTATAACTGTTATCCACCTTTGGTTACATCCCATCTTGACTAGTACAACATGGTTTACTGGGCCAGGGTGGGATGAGATAACTGGGCAGGTGTGTTTGAAAAGACATTAGGTGGCCAAAGTATTTCATCTTCGGCTGTCACAATCAAATAGGCTGCTAATTGAGACAAGGGATGGAAATCATATGATGTTTGTACTGAAAAGTCTCCACTGGTTGCCAACTGTTTATCAGACAAAAGTACTTAAAGCTATAAATGATGTAGGTCAGGGGTGGGCAGCTATGGCCCCTTTACGACCTGTGAACCTTAATTCCCAGAATTTCTGAGCCAGCAATCATCCTGTTTGTTTTATTGTTTTCTTTTATGACTGCCACATTTGTTTAATGACCACCACAAAAAAGGTCGTTAAATCAGTTCAGACAATTGACTGACCTGTTTTTCAACCGTCGAAACTTACAACCATAATGGGTAGGCTTCATTAAGGTCATATGTTGAGCACTAACTAATTTAAAATGGGTGGACTTCAACTCCCAGAATTCCCCAGCCAGCAAATTCTGGGAATTAAGTTCACCCATCTTAACATTGCCAAGGTTGAGAAACACAGCTCTAAATCTTTCAGAGCTAAAATTTCAGTGAACATGAAGTGAAGTGTTTTGCAGAAAGGGATTATTTGGCTCAAAAAGTGAAATTAATGTTTAATTTAACCATGCCAGCGGCAACACTGAATGCTCAGTTCTGAAAGTAAGCTGAGCTCTTCATCAATAGGAAAGGAAATTTGCCTTCTAAGTAATCTGAGGCTATTTTTCTTTCTCCTCTAAAATGAGAAAAATGGCATCATCTGTAAACATTTGGGTCCATCTTATAATAAAGACAAAGAGTGGAAATGTTTAACTATTAGAAAGCAAAAGGAACTGCTGAAATGATTTAAATATATTACAGAAATAATTTGAAACTTCTTAGTGCTATACAAATATCCATTTAAGGAAGCTCACGAAGAAAAGTAGAATAGCAAATGTGATATTTTTTCCCCTTCATGCTGAGGAAAAGGGAACGGGCAGAACTGTCTCAAAATCTTCTGGTTCAAATTTAAATACAATTAAAATTAAATTAAATCTGGAACAATTAATTCCCTGGAGACCTAATTATTTGCTCTTTTGTCATGCTAAGAATTGCAGTTGGATAATAACTTTCTCCAATGCTTAAGGTAATAAACACCAAGATTTTTCAGACTGGCTGGAGAAGCCAAGCCAAGCATTGCTGTTCATGGAAATTCATCTCCAGAGTCTTGGACTGAGTGACTTGTTGAGTGGCAGGGCAGTTTGTCAGAGATTGACCTAATTTGTGATAATTTGTCCTTTACCCAGCTGCCTTGCACTATATTTAGAATCAGTGGTTTCCTAGTCTAACTTTTATTTCCTTATTAATTTTTCTTTAAGGGTGATGAGAAGAATCCAGGATTGATCTGTCTAGTGAGTTTACAGATGAGGGAAGGAGGGAACTGTATGTAATGCAATTATTTCAATATTCTAAGTTGCTTTTCTGAAGCAAACATATTGGGGTCCCTTTTTTCATACTCCATTGACTTCCTCCCTCACCACCTTCACAGGAAACATAGCAGTCTGTGAAGAAAGAGGGTGCATTAAATGATGTCATACCACTTGAGTAGCATTGCATTCATTAAATTCTAGCATTAAATTCATTAAATTCTACTGTCCAATATTGGTAACTCTCTAGTTAGTTTGTAATAAATATAAACATCATAGGGCAAAGTTACCAAGATGCTTCCAGATTCAATTCAGGGTGCTGATTGGCATCGGGCCATGGCATACCAGAAACCATGCCACACAAACAAATTAATCCCATCTGTGGGATGCAGGCAGCGCACAAAACCACACCCCCTCCAGTTCATAGAAAAACCTCTCTCCACAGAACTGGTCCCTGGTGCCCAAAAGGTTGGGGGCCGCTGCTTTAATGTTAAGTGGGCTGCCAAGAATGTTGAACAATTAAGCAATCAATAAATTAAAACAATTAAAGAGATAAAATAATAATGCTTTATGCCCTATATCACTTTAGGTTATCCTACATAGTAGTTCTAACAACCTTGACGAATATAAAATGGCATAATGACAAAAGTCAGTGACCATTTGAAAGAATAAATTCCAATTTCTTGTTCCTCTTAGCAAGAATAATTCCATAGCTAACTAGGAATATCCTACAGTTGCAAGAAAAAGTATGTGAACCCCTTGGGATTATGTGAAGTTTTGCATGAATTGGTCATAAAATGTGCTCTGAACATCATCCAAGTCACAACAATAGAAGAACACAGTCTGCTGAACATAATACCACACAAACATTAGATGTTGCCATGGTTTAATTGCACATAACATGTAAACATTCACAGTGCAGGGAGGAAAAAGTATGTGAGACCCTAGCCTAATGAGGTCTCCCAGAGCTAATTGGAGCCAGGAGTGAGCCAACCTTGACTCCAACCAGTGTGATATATTGGATGTGTTGCTGACATACTTTTTCTTGCAACTGTATATATGTAGGTAGGTAGGTAGGTAGATGGTGGATAGATAGAGATAGATAGATGATAGAGACAGAGACAGAGAAAGAGACTAATGTGGCTAAATACACATTCATGCCATGTAGAAAAGCAAATATCAGCCCTTAGATTGTTTCATTAAGTAAGCTTTCATTTATAATAGAAAGACATAAATCATACAACCTCTGTAAGCAAGGGTACTTAACACACACAGTTGCTGAATTAGTCCGCCCTCTTTTGACATTGTATTTAATATTTTTAACATAATATCCACATTGCACGAGTCCTTTTCCCTACAGTTATTTGTACTAGTACCTCCAGAATATTTTCCTGGTTGGGATCCAAAATTATCTCAAAAGTTTCATTCCACTCAGGATTCACATTGTTGTTGATATAGTTTGTTCTCTTCCTGCTGTCTGGTGCTGTGGGAATAAAGATCTCCACATAGGGGTCAGGAGTGTCTACTGTAATAAAATAAGAACATGAAGGTATCAGCAGTAGCTTCTCTGAAAACCTATAGGCCAGCCATAATGTCATATTCCCTAAACCTATTTTTTACATGCTGTTTAAGAACTGATTTCTAAAGAGATATTATAAATGTTCTATGTAAAAAAAAAGTACTATGTGAAAGTTTTATATGATATCTATTTAAAACTATATATGGTATATATGAAAGTTATACTACTCTTGCAATAACATAAAGTGGTCATCAAGTTTGATACAACCATTATCCATCTGATTAGCTTTACTTAGTAAGGAGAAAACAACTAAACACACTAAAATGAATTAAAGAATCAGTAAATAGGTCCAAAAAAACATACCTTGTATTAAGCATACTATTATTATATACCATTGGTGGAATTCAATGTTTTTTACTACCAGCTCTGTGGGCGTGGCTTGGTGGGTGTGGTGTGGCTTGGTGGGCGTGGCAGGGGAAGGATACTGCAAAAATCTCCATTCCCACCCCACTCCTGAGTATTTAGCACAGGTAATGCTCAACTGGGAAAAGGTTGTGCTGGATGGGCTTTGAAGTAGCAGCAGATGAGGATAATGCAGGGAAAGCACGCTGTAATAATATGCTATGATCATGGCACAGATTCTGATATAACAGAATAAAATCTTTTTTAGTAGCTTGCTGTCTTATACAAGGTTTCTTAACTTCCAGAATGAAAATTTCTCCAGAAGGGGAACCAGCAAGTCATTCTTTTTCAAGTGTTGTTGAGTACATTTTAAATTATTTTTATTGTGGTGATTTTATAAAGCACACATTCTGGGGGTGTTTTTTGGTTTGTTTGTTTTCTATGAGGATACCTCCTTATGAATGCTGATGCTTGCTGATGCCTGTTTGCTCAAAGCTTGAACAGTGAAGCATATTCATGTTTTTTAGAGGAGTACATAGTAAAATTGGATCTTATCTTTATTTGGCTGGTTGAGTTACACTATCATAAAGCAATTCTGCTTTTAAATCAGATAAATTTTATTATACACGTAATAATGAAAAGGCATTCCTATGATAAAAAATATACTAGAATAGAAGACTGCAACAAAACATAGTTAAAGCTATAATTGCAATCGAATTCTGATCTCTAGTTAATTTTGCAACCTTAGCCTTTAAGAAAATGTGATGTAATCAGCTTCAGCAAGCTGTATGAAGATTGATGGCTTGTTGACTGGTTGAATGGAAAATACATGTTTTAATAGACTGTTTCAGAATCCAGTTTCCAGACTCACTACAAACAACACTTCTTTTACTAACATTCTAACATTCAAATTTGTTAGGTCAGAACTAAACGTGTATTTTTGAAAATGAAAAGGGGATTAATAGAATCTTCTAATTAAGCTTCTAAACAATCTTCTAATTTAATTACTAGCTGCAATGGAGACAGTTGTTAATGAACTGAAGAATGCTCAGTTCTGTTATTAACAAGTAGTAGAGGTACTCTACTATGGGTTTAATGAAAGTCAGGTAATAAGAGGGAAAAAAACCAAGAAATATTCTGGGTAATGAAATGTGTTTTAGTTAAATGCATTTTTTTGCAGACAAAATTTAGAAAACAAAAAGAGAAATCAGGAAAAATTAATTTTTATGTATTAGATTTTTATCCTATCTTTATTAGGTTGTGAGTTACCTATTTTACCCACAACAACAACCCTGTGAGATGGGTTGGGTTGAGAGAGAAAGTGACCAAAAGTCACCCAGCTAGATTTCATGCCAAAGGCAGGGCTACAACTCACAATCTTCTGTTTCTATGCCAGGATCTTAACCATTATATCAAACTGAAGGAAAAGAAAAAGAAAACAGCTGTTTAAATAACTTGTTCTAAAATCAGAAATGTAAATCAAATGATAAAGCAAGATCAGTCGAAAACTTTATCTATGTTCACAGGAAATATTTTAACCATAATTCAACTGAATATTTTCCTATAAATAATTGCAAAATAGATTGCACCATTACATTATTTCTTATCTTAATGCAGCTCCTCAAAAGGAAGCCAGATATATGAGAAACACTGAAAAGCAATATGAGGTCCCTCAAATGGTACTTCACTGCCCCTACTTATATGAAAATGTTGTTGCAGTTTTCTTGGCAACAATAAAGACATGTCTTGTGACCTCTAGATGCTGAACCTGGACCTTAGATCATCTTCCATGGCATTTAGATTTTGTCCATCTTCAGTTATGTGAAAACTGTTTTTATATTCTATTGTGTTTCCCCGAAAATAAGACCCTGTCTTATATTTTTTTCAACCTGAAATAAGCACTTGACTTATTGCCATGTGCTCAAACGCCTGGTTGGGCTTATTATCAGGGGATGTCTTATTTTGGGGAAAACAGGGTAGCTTTCTCTGTTATGATTCTTATTTGGTGGATGGTATTTTGATTTTGTCCTTCTGAAGTTGCATTATTTGACACTGTTATTTATAAATATTTTAAGGGATTTTTGATAGCATTTTTGCAAGCCCTTTTTACAAAAGAAAAGCATGGCCCAATAAAGACATCCAACAAAAGTGACAAAAGTGACTTTCCTTTCCTTCTGCTTCAAAAAAGTTATAGTCAGAATCCATCTGTTGCCCATTCCATATCACTGTATTTTATAGTTTGTGCACATTTGAATTCAAAGTGAAATGGTCTTTCATAAAAACACTACTTGTAAGAGATGAAACCAGTAAAAAAAAAAAACCAGTTTTAAATTGTAAAATGATCTTCTCTGAAAAACCCCATAGGGGAGATTCCAGATAAAACATTTAAGGGTCATTAAAGGTCAGAGCTGTCACTGACAAAATTACCCTCTCCATATTTCCTTCAACCTCTACCTAGACTTCTCCTTATCTGGAAAGCCTGGAAGGAAAAAACGTTATCAGTTCTGCCAAGGCATTGCAATTTTATAGCCCCAAGAATCTCCACCAATAAAGCTCTAAAGTGACTCAAACCGATGTGCATTTGGTTTATTTATTTAATACAACACACATGTGTTACATTTCAAATTTCTGAAGCAGCAAAAAATAATTTGAAAATCAGTCATACCTGATGAACATACCTCTCTAAACTCACGTGGTAAGAACTGAAAAGAAAACAATACAATGCAAATAACACTAAAGTGATACTTACGCATATCTCCAAAAGCCCCCTTGGTGACATTTTTAGCTTGCTTAACCGTCACAGTAAATTTGTGTGAATACTGATGTTCCACCTAAATGTCAAATAACAATTGATTAGGAAGCAAAAGAATTATACCCAATAGAAAAATAACAGCTCTTAATAATGAGTTTTCAAGTTAACCTACAGTTCCCCTTTCCTCCCCCAAAGAAAATTAAGTACACACCGGAACACACAGCATTGTGTATTATAAAGTTATTTTCTCTTCAGCTGACTGCTACCACTCCTATTCATCTGTGGTTATTTTCTTCCTCTTTGTATTTGAGTTTGAGTTTCATCATATTAACTCTCCTCCCCTTCAAGCACAGGTATTGTTCAAATATGTCATTAGTCAGCAAGAGCACTGCATAGAGGTAGACACTGATTTTACCAGAATCTTTTAGATGCATTTGCAGGCACATTTCTCCCATGAGAAAAATATAATTTTTGATTTGATTAAATATATTTTTATGATGCCTAAATATCATAGAATGCAATTCACAAATATACAAAAAGACCTGTATTCAGGACTACAGTGTATATGGACTTATAGCAATGATTTTCTAACTTTGCACGTTTGGGTAACTTTTTCAACAACTGTGCCAAAAAAACTTTGTCCATCAATCAGTCTAAGCTTAGACATATTCTAAGATATTCGCCCTAATCTCCTTTACTGTCTGCCAAATTTCAAAAGTCTTTGCAAGTAATGTTTAGATTAAGAAGGAAGAATTGTCCATCTGTACCCCGACAGTTGGCTTTAGGGGAAGATACAAAGGAAGAATTTGCTTTTGCCTCAACCTTGTGTGAATCCACAGTGAAACTTGTCGTTTCCATGCAAAGCAAGAAAACAACCTTCTCCATCTTAAATCCCCCAAATGAATCAAACCATAACTCCTATTATTGCCTGCATAGCAAGTATATTACAATATATCTAGGGAAACAAAAATATAGAACAAAATATAGGAAGGGTGTTTTGCTTCAAGAGACAGACAGCAATCTGTCAAACTGAGAAATGATCAGATAGGCAACCTGTTATTAACTTAACTAATTTCAATCATATACTTTGCTATTTATTTTAGTTGCATTATGTAGTCATATTAATGCTGATATTATTGCATTGATATACTCAAAATAGTTTTTATGTTATATTGATATATTCCAAATAGCTTTTACGTCCACAAAAATAAACACGAAAATCTAATAATTTGAAAATTTGTAATTCAATAATTAAAGAAACCTTTAATATTTTTGATGATACTGAAAAGATTATCAAATTGGTGCCAAGCAGCCTATTCTGGAAAGAACATTCCTTGAATGAGACCAGAAAGATTTATTCCTTACAATCACTACTAGCAGGATTTTCACAAAAATTGTCATGCTAACATCCTGCTAGTGGTAGTGAGGGACAAATTTTTCTGACTTACATGCTATGAAAAGCCACATTCATTCCACTACTTGGATCCTGTAGAGTTAAAAGGCTTGCACCAGCATTTTGAACTGTGGTTGGAAATGAACTGATATGACTTTCATGCAAAAATGTCAATTGCTGCAACAGCTAGTAAGGCTGAATGACTGAGGATGAAAGGGTGTGCGGGCTGAGATATATAACAGCCCTGATCTTTCTGCCCTCCTCAGACCAGAATACTGTTGATGGAATCAAAGAGAATTTGGCAATTTTCTTCCTAAGAACAGCCATGGGCAAGATTAACATGGACAAGAACAAAGAAACAAAAATTATCTCTCAGTTGGCTGTTCGGATTTTGTTGAGTGACAGGACCAAATCCAAGCAATAAAAAAAATAATCATGTACGATCTTGCTATCTTGGTTGATGATAACAATCAGAGCAGATCCTAACAATGCAATCGCTTAAGGGATTGCTGGTAGACTCAGAGAAATGCAAAGGCAAACATTATTGGATTGCTCAGGGGGAAAGAGCTACTATCTTTCAAACTATACTGCAGTTATCTGCTCAGCAGCCTGATTCCACCTATTAATGAATGATGGAGATTCATGAGCTTTATCTACTAATAATGAGACATAATATGAATATGCAAAAAAAGAGAAATATCTGGTCCTCTTTGGACGGTTCCAAATTATGTCCAGTTGCTGTTTTTATTTTATATATTTTATTTTATATAAGGGGAGAAGGGAGGGAAGTATAACCACCTCACAGCACGTGTGAAGGCAGAAAAAAGATTTTGGCGGGAAAATGTTCACAGAGTTTTGGTGGGGGAAAGTCCTGTCATGGAATCATAGAATGGCAAATTATTTTTACGTAAAGCTAATTCTTGGATGAAAGTGATCAACTGCGTAGTAGCAAATTTGCATAAAGCAAGGAAAACCCATATTGTTATATTTCCAACTTGAACCTTTTATCCAGGAGATGGCAGTCAAAGTTTATGTCAAAGCATCTTTGAACAATATGACTATTACTTTATTCATCACAACTTGCAATATTCACTTCCATTTCTTTTTTCCCATTAAGTCAAACCTCAATTAAAAAAGGGAAAAAAGAGGGGGGGGGAATCTTATTGCATCAACATTGCTTTTTGAGAAGTATTAGTTGTCTCAGAAGGATATGACTGCCATAAGAGTCAAACCCACATTACAAATTAAAAAAAATTCCGAGAAAGTGAAGGATATTTTTAGAAGAACGTTATGATGAAGGATTTGGTGGCCTTCTTGTTTGGTGAGCATGTTTTGCCAACTATTTCCAAAGGATATGGATACAACTCAAGCTTTTTTTGTTTGTTTGACTATAGTTACAGGAATATGAACTTTATGTAGAAAACCTGTGGATTTGAGAGCATGTGATCATTTTACAGTAACTGTTGAGTTGTTTCCCTAATGTATGAAGTTAAGCAGCCAAAACACTTTGCTAATTCCCAGATATTGAAAACAAATAGTATCACAATAAAATGATTCATCCAGTTTATCTAATAGGTGTTTCACTTGCTGCCACAGATTAAAGAACTAAAGGAACTAATATCTTCAAGGTGAAATTATTAAATGTGTACTTTTTTAACAAAAAAGGTTTTGTTTTTTCAGAGATTACTCAGAAAGCTCCACTGATATGAACTGCTGAAAGGAGCTACCAATACAAGATAATTTGTGGTGATTAACTCCTGATTTTACAACTCTTTGTCACTTTGATCTGGTGATCATCATTCCTACTAAATAATATTATGACCAAGTCTGCTATCAAAAGACAGCAAACAAGACCATCGGTTCTTAGTGCATGTATTTCTACCTGATCTATGTTTACAACTAATCCTCACTTACAAACTGCTTTGTTTAATGACGTTCAAGATTACAACAGTATAAAAAAAACTGTTACAACATCCCATGGTCACATGATTGCCACTTCCATGCTTCACAACTGGTACACATTTATAAATGTCAAAATGACCCACTGTCCTACAGTCACTATTTCTGGGCTTCATAACCAGCTTCCGACAAGCAGAGTTAAGGAGAATTCAGAAGTAAAAATGCACATATCAACCACAGTGATTCGCCTAACAACCAAATTGAAATTATATTAAAAAACAAAATAAATAAAATGAACCAAGGCGGAACAAGTTGAGCATCAACTTTCAAGAGGTGCAAATAATTGTGTAAAACTGAGCAAAACATAAATAGATAAAGAAGTGAGACAAAATTGACCAGAATGAAATATTAACATTGTCCAGCAAGATAAGGAACCTAGAACTCTTCAGCTATAGAAACAGAAATCCAATTCTGGAAGGGATTTTCCCAGTTACTTCTTTCTTGCACGTACACAATGGAATTTTTTGTAGATATATATTGACGTTTTCATATGCTTAATGCTTTGGTGTTCCTCATTTTATAAGAACTACATGCCTTTAGTTGTATTTCAGCCACTTAAAGAGTTATTTAGCTACAGAGTTAACTCAACTTATGCTAAAACACACAATGTTCCCAGAGAAGTACATGTAAAATTTCTGAGAAAATCCACTAGGGACGAGGTATTGAGGGCAC
>JANHFK010003869.1:32101-43107 GCA_036250565.1 Sibynophis collaris | reverse complement strand
TTGAAGTGTTTTGTAAAATTCTTGGACATGGTACCTAGTGCCCCGATGACAATGGGTATCACAGTTACATGTTTCATTCACAGCCGTGTAGTCGTGATATTTTGTGATTTTTTTTCCAGTTCTTTGTCTTCGACTCTGGCATCTCCTGGTACCGCGATGTGAATAAATTGTACTTTTTCGGTTTGACTGGTGTTAATGGTTGATACTGCTGCCAGTATCCTAGGTTGTTGTTGTTATTATTATCATCCTGACCATCATCAAATTCCTTTGCTGCCTATCTTACCATGGGCTACTTTAGGCTTTTGCCTTCATCTGATTGGATATCTTGGTCCCCGAGAATCTATGGAGATTCTCAATCATCCACTACATGGTTGTTCCAAAGATGTTTTTCCAAAAGGCAACTGGACTTTCTTGGGAGGGGGGCAGGGATGAAATCCAGTAGGTTCTGACAGGTACTGGAGAACCAGTAGCGGAAATTTTGAGCTGTTTGGAGAAGCAGCAAATACACCTCTGGCTGGCCCCGGGTGGGGTGGGAATTGAGATTTTGCAATATCCTCTCCCTGCCACACCCACCATGCCACACCATGCCATGCCTGCCATGCCATGCCCAGAGAACCAGTAGTAAAAAAAAATTGGATTTCACCACTGGAGGGGGAAGTTCTTGGAAATTTTCTTGCTTCTCATCCAAGAAACTTCTTCAAGAAGAAAGTTCAGTTCTTGAAAACTAAATTTGAAAACTGAACTTGAACTCAGTTCAGTTCAGAATTCAGTTCTGAAGAAGGTTCTTCAGCTTTGAAGAAGCTACTTGGATGAGAAGTGAAACATTTTCAAGGAAAAACCAAGAAAGTCCATTTGCCTTTTGGAAAAGCACCTTTGGGATCCCACAGGATTGTCCCCCTCCCCCCTTGTAATCAGAAGGGTGTGAAAACCTGGCTGGCTGGGAATCCAAGATGGACGCACAAGTCCTCTACCCTTTAACTTGTCTAAACTCTATTCTTGTTCTGTTTTTCACTCTATTTTTTAATTTTGTTTTTAACTATTTTTTTAATATGTTTTATGGCTTATATCTGTAAACTGATCAGAGTTATTTGGATAGTGAGAGGGTGAATTTCTAAATTTGGTAAATAAAATAGTTAATAATTAAATACATAGTACAAGAAATACAACAGATAAGCTTGGAAACACATTTGGGCACCTTCTGCATTATGCCTTGTTTACAGTGGATTGAAAGCAATTTGCATTGAGATCATTTTTCATTTCCATATGAGAATAGTCTATTGTTCCTCTACAGGCTTAATTTGAATACACCACGCCAACCTGCTGGGATGAGTAACTTAACCACATTAATAAAATGTTTAGATGTTATCCAGAAAATTCGTTTATAGTTATCTATGTTGGAAAATTGTTTAATTGGCACCCAGTACACTTCTAGACAATAGCAATAGCACTTAGATGTATATACCACTTCACAGTGCTTTTACCGCCCTATCTAAGCTGTTTACAATGTTGGCAGCTTGCCCCCAACAATCTGGGTTCTCATTTTACCCACCTCAGAAGGATGGAAGGCTGAGTCAACCTTGAACCTGGTGAGATTCGATCTGCCAAATTGCAGTCAGCAGGCAGTCAGCAGAAGTATCCTGCAGTAATATAGGTAAATATATTGATAACAGAATAACAATATGTATATTATGTTTAAAGAAACACATGAAAATAAGGGGAAGGGAAAGAAAAAGAGACAAGTAAGAGAAGTCTTACCAAGATGAAAGTGTCAAAGAGAAAAATTGTTAAATGTTTTTTATGTGTTTTGTGTTTTTTATTTGTAAAGAAAATTGTTTAATAAAAAGTAAAAAAAAAAAAAGTATCCTGCAGTACTGCATTCTAACCACTGCACCACCTATGTCAAGGTCAGAACAAGCATATGCATCACTCAGGTCAGCTAGCCAAAAATAACGTTTGATTATTCAAGTATCAACAAACATCAAAAAGAGTTCACTAGCAAAAAGAAACTGAAAAAGGAGGGACAGAAAAACATCAACATGCATTATTTATCTATATATCAAAAGGCATAGAACTTTTCGTAACCTTTGGAAACAATACTGTAGGTAATTAGCATGAAGACCTGAAGGGAATGGCCTTTGGCCTTTTTATGGACATGACAGCAGAAGAATAGATATGGAAATCAGGGCACGTGCAGATTTCTCCTGTATTCTACACCAGGAAAGAAACAATTTGGTGGACAGAGATGATGTATCCAACTTTCTCATTCATATCAGACACATGTATTAAATTATCTGCTGTAATATTTTGTGCAATCTTCAGCCATATCTAAATAAGCATGTCCAATCATTAGCTATAGGCAGTTTTCAATTAAAGTCATCATTCTTTTAAGTATCTGCCTAATCCTTTTATTGCCATCTGAGCTTCTTGTCTTGGCTCATTGACTTTTCCATTTATCTGGCCAACTGCATTGGCTATGCTAAGTCTGCTCACCGATGCAATGTGTAGTAGCTTTTCCACAGCTGTCCAATATTGTTCATTGCTTGGTAACTCACTTTAGTTCCTTTTCTGGGAAAATATCCAACTTCCATAGGCATACTTGACTCCCATTTCTTCATGAGACCTAGATTATGTCTAGTAAAATTGTCTTCCAATTAAAGAAAATCATGCTTTTCTCCAAGATGTTTTACTTCCATTAATTAATTTAAATTGTTCACTATCTCCAAGATGTCTTTTTGGTCCTTTGCTCATGCTATTAAATCATCAGTGTAACAAAGAATGTTCACCGTTTTCCATTTCTAGCTTATGTATATAAGTATGTCCTAATATTTCCCTGTTCAAGGCCCATGTTTTTCAAATTTGATTTAATTTCTCCAACCATGTATGTTTTGGCTTGTATATAGATGCATTTTTTGAAGTTTACAAATCAGTTTTTCTTTCCTTGGTTCTTCAAAATCTGGTACTTAGCACATTAATATCTCTTTTACATCATCAAGTGGAATGAAAGGGCTCCACATATAATTTTCTGACTGTTTCAATTTTTTATTAGTAGAATTCTGATGCTTTTATTTTAATTATTGGTGCAAAATTTTCACAATTCTTTCTGTATATTTATGTATAGCGTGAATTCAATTAAGTATTGTTAATTTGACTGAATTCACTCTATATGAAACCACAACATTCATAGTTTATGATCATGGTAATCATATCTTATAAGCCATCATTAACCAAAACTCTGCTTAGCACACCATATAAACACAATTTGATAATCAATTGTTCCCTTTGCATAATTAAGAGAAAGATTTAATTTTTATTTTAAAAAGTACCAGGAATAGAATGTGATCCAATGCAATTTGAAAACAAAATATGTATAAATGATGACGATGTGATTGCTAAAATGTACACACTTTTGTTGGGATTTGAAATGGAGGAAAAGTTTAAAGATGTATGGTAAAATAGGCCAAGAATTTCAGTTACAGTATTCAGATGGATCAATGGGAGAGAATGAGGTTAAAAGACCTGAAATTCACATTGTCTTACAAATCAAAAGAAAACTTTTTAATGATGCACTGTTGGTATATGACACTAGAGAAATTGTATAAAGATGTATAAAGGTACTTCTAATCACTATTGGGATTAAGAAAAATATGAGGGGATATTTCATCATTAGTGGTGTGAAAAACTGAAAAGATACTGGAGGGATCTTTAAAACTTAACATTCAGATAAAACTGAAACTTTTCTTTGTTAGGATTTATAGACACTCAACTAGGAATGGTCATGGAAAAATTGATTTATATATGATAACTTCAGTAAGGCTAATTTCTACACAAAGATGGAAGACTACAGAAAGTCCAAAAATGGAATAGTGGACTGTGAAGATGGCTGAGTTTACAAAAGTGTCTAAATTTACTTCTTTGATTAAAGAGTAAACTAGACCTATTTTTATAAAAGACTAGAAATTCTTTATAAACATTTTGCTGAATAAAGATAAAAATGAATTGCTGATTTTCTGATGTATTGATTAAAAGGTTTGTTTGCTAATGGGAAGAAGGGAAATATGATATGTAATTTGAGAGCACGTGAATGGTAATTGCTATGTTCATAATTGCTTGAAGAAGATCGGAAGTAACTTTTTAGATACCTCTCTTTTTCCTGCTTTTTTGTTACCCTTCACTTTTTCTTTTATCTTTTATAATCTTTTTTCTATTTCTTCCAGGATTTTAAAATATTTGTAAATTCATTTTAATAAAAAATTGTTCATTAAAAAAAAGGAAATATACATACCCTAGTTTTTCCCTGAGCAGTAAATAATACATACCATTCTCTTTGATAATATAATATTAGCATCACATATTTAGCATAGATAGGAATATGGATAATAATTAAGAGTGTTACTGTTTGCATTAACCCTTTTCTTCTAAAAGATGAATCAATAAGAAAACAAATTGCTTCTGGTAGTACGTTAGAAACCATGCTTTGACTTATTGTTAAGTTCTGATTTCCAAATCTGGAAGTAATTTATAGCTGAATGGAAGTACTTTTTAAAATAAAAGAACTGCACATGGACAATGTAATGGAGAATGGAAAAATACAGACTGAAGAAATAAACCTGGCTAGCCTTTTCAAAATTGCCCGTGGCATTGGAAGATGATAACTACCATATAAACACTTAAAAGGAAATGAGGAAGAGCAAAACAAAACAAAAAAAGTTGAGTCATGCTTCTGTAAAATTATGGAACTTTTCACAGAGTTGTGAGATAGATGAGACAACCTGAAAACATTTGACTAAAACAAAAAACAAAAAACCCAAGCATAGTTTCTATAATCTTAGCACCATCTTGATAGTCTCTTAGCCAATTGTGGTTATTGTCCCACTAGTGATCTACAGCATCTTCTTAAAATCTAGTAGCACTTTTTCTGACTAACAGATGTTATTAAAAACCATGAGCTCATGAGTTTCATCTGACTTCTCCTGAAAACTGGAGATTTTTACCCCACAGTTCTTCTCCTGAAGCATATTCTAGACTTATTTATGAGGGCTGGTTCTTTACAAAATAACTAATAGCTTCTTTATCAACCTGGCTTACCTTCTCAGAAAAAGAAAGGCTTTCTCCTTGTATCAAAAAGTGTATATATACTATATATACAGTAGCTGTTTCATTTAAAGCACCCACTAAAATTCTTGTGTTGTTACTTTAACATTTTTCCTAATAAAGGTAACTAATCTGATTAATGTGATGTTCTATGAACATATAGCCATAAAGCCTTTGACTTAACATAGAGAATAAGGAAGATTTGACAGTAATATGCAAATTCCATTGCCAAAGCAAGAAGAGGTAAAGCATTTTTTTTAAAGTCCAGGATGTCCAAATAGCACCTGGAAGCAGCTCAGACAGAAACCTTTTTAATTCATTGAATCATAAAGTGATTCAATCAATCAGACTTTCAAGTTATTATAACCAGTCTCAATAAAAATAATTTTAGCCTTCCTATGGCGTTGATTTCTTGGGCTGATCTGCCTTGTGAGACAGACACATAAGAATATTTTTACCTCAAAATGAAGCCAAAATCTAGTTATGTGTAACAATTTATTAATACACTCCTAATCAATATGAGATCATTGTATTTCATGCAACATAACATTATCTTCTCTAAATATTCCTCCCTCCTGCTCTCTCCCTTAGGACTCAAAATTCTCAAATTCTTTCCCAAAAAGAATTCTGTTAACTCATTGTATATTACTTTAAAAGAAACCTAAAGTCACTCTTCCATTTTCTCTTTCAACTGTTTGTTCTGAATAATTGCAACTCACTATTAATAAGCATGGTATATGACACTATAATTACAGTACCTATAAACTTATAATGACTAAAAAATTCATTATTTCCAGACGAAGGACTGATTTGAATGCAAGTTTATAAATTTGGCTGATTTCCAATAATATCCAGCTATATAATGTATGCTGATTAATTTCATTAGACAAGTCTGGACTTCTAGTCGATATGGAAACAATGATAATTAGCTGAATTTAGTTTTTATTAGTTGAAAGCTTGACTAAAGTCAGACATTCCTTTCAATAACAATGCATACAGTTATTATATAAGCAAGGGATTAGCAAATCTTTTGGCAGCTTGTTCATCAGCATCACAAATATGCAGTCCAAGTGCAGAAAATAATTTCAACATGAAGAAACAAACTACGTACTACTTGGTCATGGAAAGAACAGAGGTCAATCACGTCTTTAAATTTTTCTGTAGATGACATGATGGGCAATATATACTTTGGAAACAACATCATGAAATAGTAACAGTAATATTCTAGCAATTACTTCTCACTTTTTTCTACCTTCTGGCTATACTAGAGTCCTTTGAGGACAGGAGTGAGCAAACTTTTTCACCTCAGAGCAACCTACCATCCTGTAACAGAATTTTAGGAAGAACATAGACAAACGTTGATAGTGCAATTTTTCTCAAGGCATTTGAAGAATTTAAGAATTTTTACAGATGGATGGGAGGATTAAGGGTGGAAATAAAAACAATTTGCCAACTAGAAAAGTTTAATTCCTATTACCATCCTTAGAGTACATAGATAGATAGATAGATAGATAGATAGATAGATAGATAGATAGATAGATAGATAGATAGATAGATAGATAGATAAATAAATAAACATTGATTCCACCAATTCTGAACTCGTGATGCATCAATTTACTTTTGTAAGCTTATATCATTACTCTATACTAGCTATTCTTAATAAGTATACCATGGCTACTTAGATAACTCAGGGACTCTGTAAGAACTGTATTTCTTTCTTTATTTGTTAAATTTATTTGCTACCTATCTCACTATGGGGCTACTCTAGACAGCGTACAATAATAAAAAGGAAGAAAATGAAGGGAGTGTAAAACAGAACAAAAGTAAATAATAGAACCATAAAATAAACTATGAAAAAGGGACACGGTGAGAATATATCGATATATATATTATAGATAACCAAAAAGATGGACTAATGGAGCAGAAAGAGCAAAAGAGGGATATGGAATCTGCCATAAATCCAGCAGCTGCCACCAGTCTGGAATGCCCACATCTCGTCCCCAGGCCAACTGGCAGATAAGCCTCTTCAGGCTATTGTGGAAGGATAGGATGGTGCAGGCAGATCTTATCTTAGAGGGTAAGATGGTCCAAAGGGCAAGGAGAGAAGTCTCTTCTTCTGGATCCTGATAATCAACAATTTTTTTGAGCAACAGGATCCAAAGGAGGCCCTCTCTGCTGGCAGGAGAAGGATGGGCTTGTTCTTTTTAACTGAACTTTCACAACTTAGTCATAAGTTATGTCTATACATTTGTGTATATTTTACCATGACAACAAAAATATGATTTGTTTCTGTATAATGATTTGTTTTTGTATAAATTAGATTAAGACTGACACAAACTTGTGTGAAGATTCTGACTAACTCCTGACAGAAGTTCTTAGCTAAAAAGCTAAGTCTCTGCTAATTGGTTGATAGCTGTACTCTGTAGGCAGTAAAAAAAATCTCTACAAAGGAACAAAGCAGGAATAATTTATCTCTTAGATTAGAATTGGGAGTATGAAGCTAATGGCTCCCTTCCCTCAGATATTAGAGAAAGTGTCAAGTAGTACACATCTTGATCCATCTTAAAATCATAATGGATGAGTTTGCCAACACAAAAAATAAATAATGATGAAAACAATCCAGCAGATAAAGGTGAAAATAATAAAAAGAAAAATGATGTCTCTCACCAAACAAGATTAAGGTGATAAGAAAAACTTTAAAAAAATATTTTCTTCAGTTCAGTTTTCTATAAATATGATTCCTATCATTTGATCAGTTATTAATTAAGCAACAGTAACCTGAAGCTCTGAAGACTTACTTCTGATATAATGGCCATCATGCTGAAAAACTGCAATCCTACTTTAAAATATTTAAATACATTTAAATTCTAGAATTTTTATCTTAAACATTGCTAAAGACTCAGAATATCAGACCTAAGAGGTCAGACCTTTAGTGGAAGATAACTATTAACCACAGAAACACGTACCTTCATAGAGACAGCAATTCTTCCAGTCTGTAGTAAAGGCAATATTGGATATGAAGTACAACAAGAAGTAAAAAAATGTTCCTCTGTCAGCTGACACTGGAGTGTTTATACCTCAGTTCAAAAAAGGAGAGAGAGAAAAGTGAAACGACCACAATCCAAGCAAGTGAATCTACAGATATTACAGGGATAGTCTAATCATTTGCATTCATTTGTCGCTATAATAGTTATAAAAGAGCAATACTTCTTGTTCTTGGGAAGGAAACAGTAATAGGCCAAAATATTTATACTGTCATGATTTAATGCTTTAATCTGTTGGCTTGTCCTGTAAATTTTCGGTAAGACTTTCTACAGGTGGTGTTCCTTTAGAATTCAATTATATGTTAATAAAAAGATTTAGGTTATTGATTTAAAAAAAGGAATATTATAAAACTATATGAGTTTCTGTATCATAAAGTATACATTGCAAAAGTAATTAACCATCAGTTGAAAATTGTACTAGACAAAATCTTGAAAACTGTGAACTACATTAAAAGTGTCTCATTTAAATTACATCTACCAGACATTATAAATAAATCAGAATAACTCATGTGATTGTTTTTTACACAGGCACTAGATTTTAATGAGTAGAAATGTTTTGCCGTGAGTGTATGTGGTGAAGAATGCTTACTTTCTTTGCTCTTGAGCTACAAGAAGCAACAAGAAGAATCTTGAGAGTTACTAGTATGTGATACTTGATAGAGAAGAATATTTGCTCAGCTCAGAGTTAAAATGAGAAATCCTTGGTGCTTTCTGAGCTTGGTTGTTCTCTTGCAGACATTTCATTACACAGTGATGACATTATCTACAGTACTTTGGGTAATGAAACATCTGCAAGAGAACAATCAAGGTCACCAAGAACCCCTCAGAGGATACTTGATCTGGAAAGTTATGTTATATAATAAATATCTTTGAAAATTTAAAATAAGAAAACTACTACAGTCAACCAAAGCTGAAAATATCTTCATCAGACAAATTAATATGCTGAGAAAGAAGTTGCAAGTTCTGCAACACAAATGTTGCTGCAACAAACAGTAATGAAATTCTGCCATTAATTGCCAACCATCCTGAAGTGCTGCAAAATAACATTAAGTATTATTTTTGACTACTACATTGAAAACTATGAATGACTAAGAAGCCGCTTTATTGAATCAATATTAAACCAATCTTACTTTCAGTGAAAAGGAGGAATTAGTGGGCACATGCTAAATCACATTTTGAAATTAAAGCATTTGAAATAGCTCTTGATTAATTGAATAGAATGAAGAATGAATGCCCTCCATTGTAAAAAAAAGAAAGAAAAAAGTTTTAGTTAATGTTCATGCAATTTCCTACATTTTGCATGTGCACATTGAGATTTTTGGTAGCATTAAAATTGCAAAAAGAAATAATATATAAAGTCAGGAAAAATTGAGAATATTTGCCCGCTGCTCCACCTCACAACAAAAGTATTTGTGAATCTCATCAAGAGCAAGTATTCCTTTAGGTGCCATAAAACAAGATAAACTCTATTTCTGCCTGTTCGATTGTTTCATAATAAAATAAAATTGGAATACACTAAGCATAAAATACAAACAAGCATTATCATTGCAATATTTTGAAGGCTGGTGGTTTGTTTTAAGGACCATTTATTGAAACTGCAACAACATGTATTCTGAAAATAAATACTGTATTTATTTAATACAGGTTTATTTATTATTTAATACAGGTTTAATCTGCAGTCCTAATAAATTCCATTTTGCAATTTGTATCTTTTACATATCTACTAGCAAGAAATGGACCAGGAATGCCACACAACTTAATAATGACTTTAAGGTGCCATCAGTTTAATCCTGTATTTCATTGTACTTGATTTCTGGGCTATAATGCAGTATATGGAAAGTCAGTTTATACTTCCTGTATCTACTTTAAGCCCTACTCCTTACGTTTGATGAAGTTTATATGTGCTAAAGAGCTCATATAACCAGCTTGTTCAGGTTGACCTAGCAATCCACCTGCCTTTCTCTTGATTATATCACATTTACAGCAATGATTGCAGTCTGAAACAGATTTGCCTCTGCTTTAATGTTTTCTTCTAAAACTTAGATAAGAGGATAGTCTGATCTAATCTCTTTTACAACCCAGTGCTGCATAATAAGGCCAGAGTATGCATTCATGCATTCAAGAGACAAAAGAGCACTTCAGAGAGATTTTTTCCCCCCTCAAAGGATCACATTGCAAATCTTTAGCACAGATTTACATAAAATATATACATAAGTGGGAGGATGATCCAACCCTGTTTTGGTATCTGGAAGAACAAGTGGGACTTGCAATGAAATCTTAAATTGTTGGGTGCTCCGTTCAGAATACATCATTATATTTCTCCTTTCACTCATTCCATTTCTCATTCCAAAGTGGGCCATTACTCCACCATCACTAAGTGCTATTCACTCGATGGATTTTAGGGGGTTTGTTATTTAATTTATTAGCCCCAGAAATTTACCGTATATTACTTCCAAACTTACATCTTATTTCTGCAGATATTTCCCTTGAACTTTTCTGCACGAAAGCCAAACTTCAGGGAACTAAAATAATCATTCATAAAGAACATGGGGAAGGAATGTGTGGCATTTCAAAAACCGCAATACTACAACTGTCGATCTTCCTACCCGTTAACCTTACTGACTGGACTGACAGGAACTGTAACTCAGCAATACTTGGAGGCTCAAAGATTCCTTATCCAATCTGTAAGATAACAGGGATACTCAACTGGGTATCATTCTTAGTGGTATTTCAGAAGATTGCCTGCAGGCTGGACAATGTGAAGATTTATTTATTTTTTATTTTATTTAATTCAATTTTTAGACCGCCCTTTTCCTTTGCAGGACTCAGGGTGGTTTCCAGTCAGAGATTAAAAAACATATATACAAAATT
>JANHFK010003869.1:19490-32001 GCA_036250565.1 Sibynophis collaris | reverse complement strand
AGAGGGAGGGAGGGGGGAGGGACGCGGGCGGGAGGGGGCGCGTGCGTTGCGTGCGTTTCCAAAAGGCTTCCACTCTTCCCATTTTTTTTTCTTCCCCAGGGATTTGCCCGCCGCTCGGAGTGGGGGTGGGTGGGAGGAGGGGAAGCTTACTTTGGTGGAAATCACCTGAGGAAAATCCCATCCCAAAGCTTAAGTATTCCACCCTATACCCTATTTGCGTATGAAGGGCGGTCCCGGAAGCCTTCCGGGAAGGAGTTGAGTCACCAAGGGAGCATAAAGACCGAAGGTGCTCCGGATCTCATCCAGAATCACGCTGAGCTGAATACATTTCTCGCAAAAAGCGCGGCGGCGAAGAAACTTCCCCTGAGTAGGAAAGTTCAGGAGAAGTTAAGGAGTTTAAGGAGAAGTTAAGCAAAGTGGACGCCGACTTGGCTGTTTTCTACCCAAAATTGGACATGATTGTTTCAGCCCTGTTTTTATTTTCTCTCTTGGCTTTCAGTCAAGCAGGTTAGTATTGCTTTAAAAAAAATAATTCCGAAGATTTGTTTTTTGTTTCTTCTTTCCATATTGTTGGCTTTCTTTTTTGACGTCTACCAAAGCTTTCCAAGGGCATGATTTTTATTTTATTTTCATTTTCACTCCTGGTGACTTTAACTTTATGCAGCAATAAAGAAATAAAGGTGAAGGGAGTCTTTACCTAAAAAACAACAACACCTGGTTGTTTGATGGCAATTGTCACAGAATCTCAGTTTGGGATAAGAGCAAGCTGAAAGCAGGTCGAACCTAAAATGTATAAGGAAACTTTATTATATTTAGTGGGATTTGCTCAGAGTGTAAATAGCTATATAGGGTTTGGGGAAATCATGATTTTCATAAATGCAGGGCTCAGTCAAAGAGAAAGATGCATTCTCTGTCACTTAAGTATCTTTATGACATGACAAAATTGGTAATTTACTGAGGAAATATGTTAAAAGTAGAAGTCAGAAATGTTATATGGAAGAGGGAGCAACAAGGAATAAATAATATAAACACAGCTTTTTCCTCATTTTATTTCCTGACCTTTTGCATTTCTATTTTAATATGTCTGGCACATATTGGAGTGAGAAAGGTTTGGGGAGATCTCTTATTACCCAGCCAAGAGCTAGACAACACCCATTTCAACCGAGTACAGATGTTAAGCAGCCCGTGATCCGTATTGGGGGACTAAGCTATGATTGTCCCACATCATTTTCTGCACCCCTAAGTTAGCCTGGCATCCTCCGATGTGGTTGGGAGACACTGTCCTCCCCACTAGTGCTGAAATTAATATTCAGCCGTTTTGTCTATTTCACTGCAGTGCATAGAGCTCATCGGTAGAGCATAAGCATTTCATAACAAAGCTCCCAGGATCAATTGTTGGCATCTCAAATAAGGCTGAAGAGCTCCTTAGATGAAAAGCCTCAATAGCTCCAACTAGACCCTTTCTGGAGCCAGTATGATATAATGGTTAAAATGTTAATCTTGAGTGGGGAAAAACCACCTTCAAGTCCAGTCATGGCAACTCCTTGGGTGAATTTGGGCAAGTTATTTTCCCTTGGCGCAACTGTATTGGGGATGGGTCACAAGATAGGAAAAAATAGATAATTGGAAGAAATGTACACTATCTAATGTTCCTGAAGGCGAGGCAGAATGTAAATCTAACAACTTATCATCTTGATAACAGCTATCAATGGAGAAGCAAAGCATGTTCAAGTATTTAATAATGTAGCTTATAACAATCGGTTAACTCACAGTCTATGATAGCCTTCTGCCCCTCCAGTCGCAAACCATTTTTGGGATCTTTCGGTACTTTGACATTTTAAATATTGGCTGCTAAAATTAGTTATCCTGTGGCTTTTCGTGCCTTGGATGAGGTTTGTCAATCTCAAAGAGGTAGCAAGAGGCTGGATAGAGCGAATGTGATCTTATGGCATTGAATGAGAAGGATTTATGTATTTGCACGGATGGCACTAATTCAATGCATGATTTTACATGATTTTAACTCAAACTGCTTCATATGTCTTAATTCTGTTTCAGTTAATCATTGCTGTTCAAACCCATGCCAAAATCGAGGTTTCTGCATGACAAAAGGTTTTGATCAATATGAATGTGACTGTACAAGGACTGGTTTTTATGGAGAAAATTGCACTAAACGTATGTATTTCTGAAAATATTATAATTGATATAATGAGTTTATTTAAAAAAAACCATAACCTTTATAGATTATGACTGGGCAGATTAAGGATAGACTTCTTTTAAGTGTCTGAAAATAAGATTCCTATCTATGTAGCTTAAGGCAGTGTTCAGTGTGATAAGGTTGTACTATATTCAAGGGTTAAGGAAGATAAGTGGGGAAAGTTTTACTCATCTATAATTAAGCAAACAAGATATAGAGGCTCAAGCCTACAGTCTACAACTTTCATGAATTTGATGATGTTGACAAATCAAAGAGATACATTTTTATTATATTTGTGCTTTGATTAGTAAATAAACTTTTTAAAAATCTGCTGAAAGATTCAACTAATCTGCAAAAGGAATATTGAGAAATGCTGGTGTAGATAGTATTGAATTACTATATATTACGCAATCATCTGACTTGATAAAAAGGCAATTTCCTAATAAATGTTGTTTCTATACTTTTTATGCAGCGGAATTTTATACTTGGCTCAAATTTAAGTTAAAGCCTTCTCCAGACACAGTTCACTATATACTCACACACTTCAAAGGCATCTGGGATATAATCAACAACATTCCATTCCTCCACAATGCCATAATGAGATACATTCTGATGTGTAAGTCTTCCAACTCTATTACATTGCTCGTACTGGCTAATCTTGTTTTTGTATACTTGGAAATCAGTCTTATTGAATTCAGTGAGTTTCTTAAATCTTGAGTTCCTTAAGTAAGGAAGATTGTAATCTTAATCACAGCTGTAGCAATTTCTTCCCTTTAGAGCCCTTATGCATTGATTAAAAACGCTAATAAAAAACTGATCGTGGTATTCGACAAAGCTACAGTAAATTGAAATTCTGTTTTTTTAAATATGTGTTTTGTATAATTTGGTATCATTTTGTAAGCTGCCCAGAGTCGCTGCAACAGTAATATGGGTGGTATAAAAATTTAATAAATAATAAATGGTCCTCTTTAAAGAGAATAATAAATAAATATTTATAAATCTTAAAAACAAACAAAAATAGAAAAGAATATAAATGTAGTTAAATATATATATATATAAAGTAGTGACTTCATCATATCAAGTATAAACAACTAAAGTTATCACCTTCTCTTAAAATACACCAATGATTTCTTCTTCCCATAACTTATTTCTTTTTTAAGCCCTTACGTTTATATCTATAACTTCCATTACTAAGGATTGAGTAAACTCACTTGCTGTTTTCAAGCTTAGGATCCAAAGATTCCTAACAACTGAAAAGCAGCTAATATACACATTCCAAAAGTGATTAGAAAGGAAATATGTGAACACAGTGTCTATAAAAATGCCGACCATGGTTCAGGCAGAGATGGGGCTTCCTTCCCTCCCAGAGCTCTAAGCCCACCAGAGTCACTGTTTTGTCTCTTCATAAGGAGCTATTGTTTGGAGCACTTGTGCTCTATCTGAAGTTCTCTTCTTGTCAGGAATTATAGGAGTGTATAGGAGGCTTACATGGTTAGAACACTTCCTGACAATCAGCAAGCCTGTGTTCGAGACCCAAATGCTGCCATGAAGACAGGGTGAGCTCTTGTCATTTGCTCCAGCTCCTGTCCAGTTCAAAAGCGTGCAAATATGAGTAGATAAATAGGTTTCACTTTAGTGGGCAAAATGGGGATGAAATGAGCCACCAATGGGGCATCCCCCGGGCATCGGTGATATCCCAGATAATCCTTTTAAACCAGAAGCGCCATGATACTTCCAATACCAAAGCAGCAGCAGGTAGTACAAAAATCCAGTTTATTGGCACCTCTTCATGGGCTCCGTTTTTCACAGAGTCCCATCTTCAGCTTGCACTTTTCTTTCCTGGAAATGAAAAATAAAACTGCTGTTAAAACTCTTATAGGTTAAGCCAGAAGGAAGTCTGAAAAATAAAGAATATTTAAACTCTGGCAACATTTATAGACTTAAGTGCTTGAACTGAGTCTGAATCAGCATCTAGATAAAATGTATTGGCATAATATGTGACTAGTACAGAATATCCTGTTCAGTGGTTTAAACAACTTCTAGAAGAGATTTCTATAATCCCACACAATTATCTGCAGTTCGGTTGATAAGATATGTACGGTCCCTGTGTATTATCAAGAAATATAAGCTGGTAGAAGAATGTTTAGTGTGTTGCCACTTGCTTTTTTTCTGGAAGATAATTAGTAATAATTTCTGAAACCTATTTAGGCCCCTTTATAAAATTGTAAGACAAAATATTATATCCAATTTACTGGCAGCAAAACTGAGGCTGAACAACTGCATTATTTAAACATGGAAAGTTAAAAGATATGAAACCAAAATCTTAATTTTTTCATCTTATTGGGACATACTTTTTTCAAATTTATGTTTGAGATAATGTATGCTTGTGGCAGATCGTTTAACATTAACACAATTTTTATCATTTTCTCTTTCAGCAAGATCCCATTTAATTGAAAGTCCAGCAACCTATAATAGCCATCATGGTTTCAAAAGCTGGGAAGTCTACTCCAATCTTTCCTACTATGCTCGAGCTGTTCCACCAGTGGATCATGACTGCCCTACCCCTATGGGTGTGAAAGGTAAGAAGGAAAGCAAATCAGTACATGAGGACTGGAGGAAAAGTACTTCATAAATGAAGTGGAATTGTGATCAAATAGCCCAAACTGTAAAGATCTATAACATAGATCAGGAAATTAAAAGATACAAGACTTTGTTAACATATACTGCTTCCTCAATGTGTGGCTAGAATGGAGTAACAAGTTGCCATGAAACATAAGTAACAAATGCCCACATGGAACTTTCAATATTAGGAAAAGTCAGATGTTTATATAGCAGATTTTTTCCAATGAAATATTATGCCTAACTTGTTAAAGGAGGCATAGGTGACTCTATGGATGTATCTGCAGTATTATCATGGCAATCAAATTCATTTGAACCACCTATTTCATTCAGAGAGAGACTTTAGATGGTGTACAATACTAACATATAAGAACAGAACACAAAATTTAAACATTTAAAAAGAGACATGGATGATTAGACACTGTTAAAATTAATTGTAAAGCAAAGGGAGAGCCTTCGGGGCAACTACCCAGCCCCACAATTGCATGCTTCTCTGGGCTCCCCCAAATTAGTCACCCTTTGAAACTAAGACAAGAGACTATAATTACATGGATCAATTCTAATCTGCAAAAAAGTATCCAATTTTTCTACATCAGTATTGTGTTTCCTCCTTATTGGAATTCCATTTCAGGAAGAAGTTGGAATGTTTCAAAATGCAGTGGGTTTTCTTCATCTACAAATGCCAGAAAATAAATGTTTGCTTTATATTTCAGGCAAGAAGGAGCTTCCAGATTCAAAAACAATTGTAGAAAAATTCTTGCTAAGGAGAAAATTCATTCCTGATCCTCAAGGCACAAATATCATGTTCACCTTCTTTGCCCAGCATTTCACTCACCAGTACTTCAAGACAGATACTAAAAAAGGACCAGGCTTCACAAAAGGTCTTGGACATGGGGTAGGTTTAGTTAGATAAATTGTAACAAGCAAAAACTTTGTTAAGTGCTGTGTTGAGAATAATTACCTTGAAAATACTGGAGAAGCATTTCTACTGGAGCAGCAGAAATGTAGCAATAGGAACCCTTCCTAACCAATCTCTCTCAACTAATCTGTTCTCCTTGGGAAAAGTGGCATGTTTTGTCATCTAATCAGTTCCTCAAAGAATTAAGTTGTTTCATATCATCCATTCAGATTAGCTGTGCTACATATACTACTCTTGTATTTAATTATTTTTTAATCCAAAAGAAACTGGCATTGTCAGCATCTTCTAAGAGCCAGGAATGTCTTTATGAAAACCATTCACTTTGCATCTTATAAATATAACTTCCATAAACATAGTTAAGCACCTGAAATGTTGAGGTTAATACTGGCAGTTTTCAGAATGCTTAACTGGATTGTGCTACTGTTGCCTGAGACAATGGGCTATTGAAATTCCATTGATTCAAGGAAATTTGCTCCTTTATTGTTCCTCGTCCTGCTGCCCCCTCCCAATACTGAATCATATAGAGATCTAGAACTTTGTAGGCATTATTCCTGGCTGGCAGTCATTGTATTTATAGATATTCTCTCTGTCTTGTTTAAGGACTGATTCTAACTTTTTGCCTTTTGTTCTGTGAACAGGTTGATCTTAGTCACATCTATGGAGAGACTTTGGACAGGCAGATGAAACTAAGACTTTTTAAGGACGGAAAGCTAAAATTTCAGGTGGGTTTGGGTTTCCTGGAGAAATGCCTTCAGTTCTACTTGATGTATTGCTGCTCTATAAAGAAAGGACTAATGCAGCTAATGAAAGCAGAAGGCTCAAACTCACTAACTTTTCCATTAGCTTACTATTTGAAGTAACAACATTGAATAGAATTCTGTTTTGTATAAATTGCATGTATGAAAATGCAGTTTTCATTTACTTTTTTTTTTAATTACAGATGATTGATGGAGAAATGTATCCACCTACTGTGAAAGAAACTCAGGCAGAAATGATCTATCCACCCCATGTCCCTGACCACCTGAAATTTTCTGTAGGACAGGAGGTCTTTGGCTTGGTTCCAGGGCTGATGATGTATGCCACGTTGTGGCTCCGGGAACATAATCGGGTCTGTGATATTCTTAAAGGAGAACACCCAGAATGGGATGATGACCGACTATTTCAGACTGCCAGATTAATTTTGATAGGTAATTTCACAAATATTTTACATACACTTTTGTGTGATATCTAAACAGTAATAATATTCAGAAATGCAAAGGGGTGGTTCTGTCAGCATCCACAAGCTATAGTGGTTAAATAGAAGTTCATTGTATAAAGCTGGTGTTTAATGCTGAACTGTAAAGGAGCTTTTGGACAAAAATTAAAGTTGGATAGACTTTGAGAGAGATCTCAAGTAAGCTATCAAAAATGGTTTGGGGCAGGGTGAAAAACATAAATATATCTCACCCTCTCAAAATAAAAAGGTGTATCTAGAATAACTGTAGAATTTTCAAAGAACGGGACCAAATAGCATACTATGTCAGCCAATAGAAAATAATAAGCTTTGGAACCTAGAAAAGAGGAAGCTTTGGGAGAATAGAGACAGCTAATAATTGTAGAAAAGAATATGGGAAGGAACCTTTTTTCCTTATTATGATGCATTTTTCATATATCAATGCAACATATGACAATTAATTTGCATTACCTGTCTGAATACCATTTGCTGAAGGAAAACTGCAAAAGATAGTTATTATACCCGTAATCCCTATCTGAACTTCACAGAGTCATGGGAAATACAATGCTAGTCAAGACAGATAATTTCTTAGATTGGTTGGGATTATTGAATTATTATTTGGCCCATTTACAGTACAGCATTCTGCCAGGCATAAAATAAACCATTTTGGAATAGTGGGATTAGGTATTTGGGGCTGTCTTTGAATCTAAACTGCAGTGCTCATTTTATTGTGTATTTCCTTAAAGGAGAAACCATCAAGATTGTGATTGAAGACTACGTGCAACATTTAAGTGGATACCATTTCAAACTGAAGTTTGATCCAGAACTTCTGTTCAACCAGAGGTTTCAGTATCAGAACAGAATAGCAGCAGAGTTTAATACCCTCTACCACTGGCATCCACTTCTGCCTGATACTTTTCATATCGAAAACCAAGAATATACATACCAGCAGTTCATGTATAACAATTCCATTATGTTAGAACATGGCCTTTCTCACATGGTGCAGTCTTTCTCCAAACAAAGGGCTGGAAGGGTAAGACTCTTTTCTCCTCTTTCTTCCACCTTGATCAAATTACATTTCAACTGACACGAAGGAGCAGACATTTATTTATGTATACGTCTGAAGTTCCCAACTTCTATAATAGCATAGCTGTCCTTTGTTAAATCACTACCATATCTGAAAACCTTTTTAAGAACAGAAAAACAATAGCCTTATTGATACTTGGTATGATACTTCTGAAATTTTAATTGAGATAGCTATATGATTTGATCTTGTTATGGTACATATTGAGAATGGCCTTTATATGTAGCATATGCAACAGAGGTTAGCAAGTAGCCATATGCCAAAGAACACTATTTTGTTGTTTCATGTTAGGAACATAGAAAAATATCCTTCTTTTATGTGGAGGAGGATGTTCTGCTTCAGAACACATGAGGAAATGTTTCATTTATTTAATCATTCCATATATAAAACTAGATATCAGTGAAAAAAGGTTCCAACTATCTGGTCTTTTTAATAAACTAATAACCTGAGTATGTGTAAAGTCCTAACTCATTTCTCTTTGATAATTTGGTAGTTTTCAGGGATAATGCAAATATGTGACTAAAGTAGCCAAACCAGTTTAATTTAGAATATAGACAGTCTCCTTTTGTTTTGGTAGTCAAATAAGATATGTGAAATCCATGTAAAAGGTATACTAAATTATATTATCTTTCCTATTCAGTACTTATTTTTCTTTGACAGCAAGAGATCAATAAGCACAACAACCTTTAAATGAATAACTGTTTTCTCTGGCCTGATATAATTTGCACTGTGTCTTCATTATGATTTTTCATATTATTATTTTTGCCAACAGGTAGCTGGAGGTAGGAATCTTCCTGCTGTAGTGCAGAACGTAGCTAAAGCTTCCATTGATCAAAGCCGGCAGATGAGGTACCGATCCTTGAATGAATACCGAAAGTTCTTTATGCTGAAACCTTTCACATCATTTGAAGAACTTACTGGTAAGTCATGGGTGCAAGCAAACAAGCATGTGTGTATCTCAAAGGTAGATCTTGTGTCCCCAGTCCAATTCTTTGCATCTCCAATTAAGGAAAGGGTAGACAACCTAAAAGGCTTCACTACAGATTGCCATTGAATTATAACTTTTAATGAAGAGGGAAATGCAGAGAGAGTTGCAAATGCACAAATTTAGCTACATTAATTTTAATAATGAAATAGCCATCTCTGCAATGTTTTAAGGCAGATTATGACCCTGAGCGAAAAAGAATTGCACCACCCTTGTTTTAAGGGATTGAAAGTAGCAGGTCTTTTGGTTTAGGTTCAACTATCTTCTGTGCTGGGTCACCAAGATTAAAATGCAATATTCAAGCAATATATTTTATTTATAATCATTTTAGCTAATGATTTCTACTTTTAAAAGAAACACGTACAGTAGTTACAGATCAAGAAGAAAGGGTTTCTTTTGTACTGAATACAGATACCTTTATTACAGGTGAAAAAGAAATGGCTGCAGAACTTGAAGAACTCTATGGAGACATTGATGCTATGGAATTATATCCTGCTCTTCTTATTGAAAAACCACGTCCTGGAGCCATCTTTGGTGAAACTATGATTGAACTTGGGGCTCCCTTCTCCTTGAAAGGTCTTCTGGGAAATGTCATCTGCTCACCTGAATACTGGAAGCCAAGTACTTTTGGGGGTGCAGTGGGCTTTGACATCGTCAATACAGCCTCACTCCAAAGCCTTGTTTGCAATAATGTGAAGGGCTGCCCCGGCACAGCTTTCCACGTCATCAGCTCTGAAACATTGGCAACAAATAATGTCAGTGCATCCAGCAGGTCGATGGATGAAATCAGCCCTGCCGTACTTCTCAAAGAGCGGTCAACGGAATTGTAGGGGGGGGGATCACTATTGGTGTATATTTATTTATTAATTTATTTATATAACAATATTTATTTATATTTCAAACAAAGCTGCCATGGACCTCTGTTTATTTTCCTGTGCATTGGCATTTAATTCAGGATGTCTGACTTGAAGGGGTTCTTGCTTAGATTTGCAAGACAGGTTCTCTTCATTCCTCATTGCATCTTCTGTACCACAATGAGATATGTGAGATATTCCAAAATGGATCAAGGACCACAGATTTGCTGCTTTAAACACAAACAATAATCTTGAGTGGGTTTTTTTCCCCACCATTGTGACATCACGATGGTAAAGCAGGTTAAATGTTATTAATTCAACACTGAAAAAGATTTAACTAGTTAACTCCTTCAAGAAAGGGCCTTACCAAATGAATGAGAAATAGAAAAGCAGGGAGTTATGCACTTTTACAATATTGACCAACATTTTATGATATGTCTAAATTGGACTCTCTGTTAACTGATACAAAACCAGGAAGCAGAAAATGAATTTTATATGAGAAACCGTAAGATTTTGAAAACTCAGAATTTTTTGCAACCCAATTTCATTTCCTGAGTAGTCTTATCTCAATTAAGCAAAAGAAAGACCCTCTTCCTTAAAATAGGCATTATTTTTTGATTCAGTTTCTATATATATTGCTTTACTAAATGAATAGGAACAAGTAACCCCACTAAAATACAATTTGTTTTTCACTTTTTTCAAATCTTTCATCTGTATTTTTTTTCAGAAACTAAGAAAATTACCCAATTCCTGTAAAACAAACTTTTACATTAAACCGTTCAATAGTTATCCAACAATCAGACATTCAGTCATTTTTCTCTTAAATTTGCCATCAGGTTTCCATAAACTTATTTTAACTTATTTTCCTATATCACTTATATGGTGGGAAAAGCCTGTCTCCATAGGGGACAAGCTGAGTTCTGGATAATCCACTCTTGCTGGATTTCAGCATGATTTTGAATTCTAGAATCTCTTTTAGCATTGCACTTTATGCAAAGAAGGCCAGTTCAACATTAACCCCTTAACACTACATTTTATGTAATATTATTGTGAGTGTTCAGGTAGATTATAGATTCTATAGTTGACTTATAACTTGAAAAATGCAGTTCTTTTGTATTACGTTTGTTAAATGTTAAATATTTTGTATGGATGAAGAAATATTGAAATCTAATAGGGTCTAACAAACTACTTGCTAAGAATTTTACTTTTTGGAGGGGAAAAAACCCTTTAGTACAAAACTTTGATGGTATTTGTGAAGATTCTTTTTAAAAGATGAACAATGAAAGGGAAAAATATTGCTGGCTGGAAAAAGAAATCTCAGGATAACCAAAGAGTACCTTTAGGATGCTCTTAATAAAGTCTTGTTGCTGTTAGTTTTATATCACTGGAACTTACAGAGAAGAATCTCTAACAGATTACTGTATTTTTTGGAATATAAAACACACCGGAGTATAAAACACATCTTAGTTTTTTGGGAGGAAAATAGGGGGAAAAAATCTGTCTACCAGGTATTCATCTGGCTAGCGTCTTAGTCTAATCAGCTTCAGCACATTAGTTTGCTGGTTTTGAGTGCTTTTTATCCCCTGCTTGGGGATAAAAAACAGCTTTTAAAGCACAACTGATCTTTGGAAAGAGAAGCAATGAGAAAAGCAGGCAAAGCACGGAGATTGCTTCACTCGCTAGCGGCTCGTTAGGGCTGAAAAAAGTTTCTATTGCTTTAGCTGAGAGTCGGAGGCAGCAGGCAAAGCACGGAAGATGGTTAGCACCTCTTTAGGGCTGAAAAAAAAGCTTCTACAGCTGAGAGTCGGAAGGGGAGGGAGCAGGCAAAGCATGATTGCTTCATGCCTCATTAGGGCTAAAAAAAAAGCTCCGAAAAAGCTACATTCAGAATATAAGACGCACCCAAATTTTCATTTCTTTTAGGGGGTAAAAAAGTGTGTCTTGTACTCCAAAAAATATGGGTATATCCAACTATTTGAATTTTTCTTAAGACAATATTGTCTTACTTAAATTGGTGGCGTATGTAAGTTTCCTATTGTTATAATTTTTTCCAGTTGTCTTTTCATCAGCAATACGATACCCTGCCCTTTCTTGAACTGAATGTTTAATTTTAATATTTTCCTTTTGTGCTTCATCTTGGTCAGTGTTGCCTCTTTTTATCTGTTTGTCTTTCATTGCTCTGTTTGTCCTTCATATGTTTTATACAGTACTTGTATTATATAAATGCTATGTAATAACTGGTATCACACTGTAAAATGCCATGCTGCAGAATCATGCTTTTTCTGCATTTGTTCAATGTATTTATCAAGCAGATTAGTTTTCTTTTATAATAGGTTTCCATTTCTTCTAGAGGAGAAAAAAAATCCCAAGAAAACTAATTTATCTCAGCAAGCTGGTCTTAGTTGGGTGTTTAGATTATAGCTGCTTGACAACCAAGATGTTGAGGAACCCAGAGAAAATTTGACACTTTTTTTTTGTATATGATTAAATCTGCTGGATTTGAACTGTATATTTATTAAATATTTTACTTAATTCTTCTGTTCCCAGAACATTTTATAAAAACAAGAAACAAAAGAATTCAATTGAACAATTTAAATAAGTTCCATGCAGGAAATAGATTTTTTCTGAATTGTGGCCTCTTAA
>JANHFK010003868.1:96464-107944 GCA_036250565.1 Sibynophis collaris | reverse complement strand
ACCAAGTAATATAAAAAATAGGTTACACGATGATTGATTTATTAAATACAGCTCTATGACACTGATCTGTTTGATATGCAGAAAGAACCATATGGCTGTTCTTTTTCCATTCTAAATTTATATTTTATCTGAATGTGTCAGTTTTTTAAGAAAGGCCAAATCCTTCACAAGGCTACATTATTACTTCAGGATATGCAAACAGCGTGACAGAGATTCTCTTATCTCTCCCACCCCCTTTTATACCAAGAGAATCGAGACAGAGAAATTTCGAGCTTCTTCCTCGACTCCCTCCTCCCCTTCAGAACCAAGCTGATGTTTACTTAATGGCGGTTGGATACTTTCTTCAAGGTCATCTTTGCATTCCTTTACAGAATGGCAGGGAAAAAATGTTGAAATATGGAAGGATTAAGATAGAACACAAAAAACATTAAGTTCAGAAACAATTGAAGTGCCTTTGAAGATTTGTCATCACCATTTTGTAACTGTACCACCAAAAGATTATTTGTGAACCATCCACTATAGAGGAGAGACTTGAGCATGGTCATCAGTCTAACGCAGTGGTTCCCAACATGGGGCCCACGCCCCACAGAGGGGCAATTTGATTTTTAATGGGGGCAATTTGAACCACTGGGCTAACGGAAACTGAATCTAAATACCTAAACTTATGGCAAAGATATTGCTTCTATAGTCTATTTGGTGTAACAATATTATATTGATACTGCTGAATAAAAACCCCAGTTCCAAAAAGAAGTAGAGTTCAAATCAATAATAAATTAGGATTTTAATCTAAGACATAACGGAGCAAAATTCATAAATGAATGAACTTTGCCTCTGACTTGTGGTTTGTGGAATGGATCTGCCTCATATTATGCCAAAACACCACCACAGCAAGTCTTCCTGCTGTTATGTAAACCTACATAAATGTTATTTCCTGATTTTATACTACATTTCACAGGTACTTTTTATTTATTGAAGTATTTAAAATCAACATTACAATCCATAAAATAGAAGAAAACAATGACACACGGCTAAAATACTTTAAAAGATTAAAACAATTTCCATAATAAGTAGCGAAGCAACTAATTTTCTCAAGGGACAATAGAGAAAAAAAACAAAATGTAGTTGTTGACACATGAAATTGTAAAAAGAGGACTTTATCTGGAACTGAACAATAAACACACCCTGGTCTCCAGGATAAGGGCATTCTGATGTTAAACACCTCCATAGGGAGGGCCATGTTTCTATGTAACCATATAATACACTTTCAAGCTTGGGGCAAATACATTAGCTAGAGATGTTGTTGTATTGGAGGCTTAAGCAGTTTAAGGCCTTAAATGGCAAAATTAGTGCACTCCAGCACAGGAATTATCTTCTAAAGACCCTTCTAATCATTATCTTCTGTAATTCTTAAAACTTAATTTATTTGGTAGCTGCAGTCACTGCAATTCCTCTAGCCTTAGTGTTACATATTCTAGATAGCAACCTCAAGGCAGCATTTAGTACTGCTTTGAAGTCATCTTCAAGGACAGGGCTTGAGGCCACATCAGTATCCTTGGGGAGGCTATCAAGCATAACGTAAATCAAGAAAGCAGGACTCAGAAAAGCTATCTTTAATCTTCCTCCAGATCTATTGAACTACAATGTTCAGCACACACAGTCTGATTATTACGACTTTACACTTTGAGGTCAAGCCATTATAGCAGTGATGGTGAACCTTTTCGGTACTAAGTGCCCAAACCGGAACAGCGTGCATGTGCGTGTGCTGGAGCACTGAAAACCTGAAAACCAGTTGGCCGGCGCGTGCATACCAGTTTGTGGCCATTTTCAGGCCATTTTTTGGGCCGTTTTGAGGCCATTTGGGGGCTGTTTTCAGCCTGAAAAACGGCCTGCAAACGGCTGAAAAATGGCCTGAAAAAACCTTCGCCACCTGCAAAGACAAGCTGGCCAGAACACATGTGTATGCTGGAAACCAGAAGAGCAGGTGGCGATGGCACGCGTGCCATAGATTTGCCATCACGGCATTATAGTATGTTGAAGGCTGTGTTTATTATGTTGAAGGTTGTGTCAAAAAACAACAAGTGAACCACATCTAATTATATTGCTTTTTGTTAATTTCTATTTTAAAATTTACTCTCTCCTCTAGAATTTAAACACCTACAAAACATTGCTGTGTTGTTTCATCTGTTTGGTTATCCATCCATTCATCTTCATAACTCTATTTTTTTAATTATGAAAAGAATAACAGTACTCCACTGTGTTGTTAGTAAAATGCCTCCACTAGAAGGTACAGAGATAGGGAAGCTTACAAGCTATACCATCATCTTATTAAGTCATAATTCTTGAATTCTTTCCAAATGCATTTCAGAATAATAACTGCTTTGGGTAATGTCCATATTGTTTAGCTCAAAGCAGTTACCAACAGAATATTTTCCATAATCAACATCATTTTCTATGGGTTATAGAAACCTTCCTGTCCTCTATCATCCTCTGGAGTCCATTGAAGTTCACGCCTACTGCTTCAGTGACTCCATCCAGCCACCTCATTCTCTGTCATCCCCTTTTGCCCTCAATCTTTCCCAGCATTAGGCTCTTCTCCAGTCAGTCCTTCCTTCTCATTAGGTGGCCAAAGAAATGGCTTAATGGCCTTGAAATGGAGATGGGCACCATCCCCTATAGTCAGCATCAACTAGCAGAAAAGGAATTTGCAGGGGCCCTATAAAGAGACTACAACATCCCACAGTACCTTGTCAATCTGCTCTCAAATCCAAATGGGAATATAAGAACAATAATTTCATTTCACATAAAAGCGAAAGGCTGATCAATCCTCACAAAATAAGATATGTAAGTACTCACATGAACTATTTGTCACCAATATTTCTACAAACACTGTTATATATTATTATTTCTTCATTTACAAAGCAATCACTAACCCACAAAAAATAAAAGTCTGTGAAGTCCTAGCAGTACATAGGAAGGATTTAGTAAAGGATAAACACGGTATAGATGTCATTTGTCCCTTTTAAAAATCATAGTCACATTTGAGTATGTAAGATCACATATAAAACACTAAATGTATCTCTGGGGGAAAATGGTGCATACACAAACTGGAAGACAATAGATTGCTCTGGCCATTTAAAGCCAGCCTATTGGTTTAATTCTGTTTGGAAATGTCAACTGAGTTTTGTTGCTGAATTTGCAAAAAAATAAAAATAATAATATTCAAACTGCATTAAAATACAATTTCTGTTATGAAGCCCTCTTCATCCTAATGTCTTTAACAGAAAGAATTTTTCCTCCAGAGTATTTTAAAAAGGGTCTGTGCAACTGGTATTAGAATCTGAGATCTCATCTTTCAACACATATGTAATTGTCGTTTAGGTCAGAGATAAACTGAAGATGCCATAACTGAAGCCTTTTGGTGCTTTGGAAACGAGCTATGAATACCTGAATCTACATTTTTTTCCTATTATTATTTCTCCAAGGATTTTTCAGAATCTGACCCAGTTTTCCTAGGTAATAACAGAAAAAAGCTGCTTTTTAAAAAGCTGCGACAGAAACTATCAGCTGGTATACAACTTTTCCCAATTTTATCAAAAGTATACAATATCATTATTATACTGCAAATTAACATGCATGTGTAGCTGTTCTGTGTTTCTATATCTCTTATTTACTTTAATGTAAAAAATAAAGAAAAGTGTAAATCAATATAAACAGAAACCAGAAAAAAGACAAAACAAAAAAATATTATGAAACACATACAGCAGCTTGATTTTTAAACATTATCTCTTGACCTCACAAAGTAAAGTTGGCCAATCCTGTTGTTACACCAATAAGGCAATTCATCAGGAGATAGCAAAAGCATATAATCAATCCATAACGACACTGCCTTTAAAATAAGAAACAAATAATAAATCAAAGAAGCCTTGTTGCACCCCATATCCGATATATCCAAAGTTCTTCATATACTGATAAATTTCAGATTTTCAGTGTATAATTCAATGGCTTGGAGCCACTGACCAACTCCCCTCCAGATGTTCCTGCAACTGGTTCATCTTCTTCCGAGCTGCCATCTGAAGAGGTATTGAGGAAGCATCCGGGGGAACATCACATGTATAAACTTAATACAGCTCTTCTTTTTAATTATTTATTTTTATCTGGGGGTACATAAGTTTATTCTAGGTGATGATAAATCAATGTGGATACATTCAACCAAATTTTTGTTTTTACTAAGGTTGAAATTTTACAATAAATTCTCTATATTTCTTTTTTCCTCCTGTTTGGCTATGTTTAAAACAATCTCTTAATTGTGTTTCCTTCTCTTGAGGCAACTTCAAATTTTCTTTTTTTGATGCTATTTATAATTTTCAAGTTGCACTGCAGATTTTTTTCATAGCTTGACTTCCCACTGTAAGATATAACTGAATTTTCTAATTCTTCTTAAGTGTCTGAAAGTTTGAAGATGTGAACAGAATGTTAACAACACAATAAATAATAGGCTGGCAGGCCTGTATATTTCTAGCTTTAATGTAATGTAATGACAACAAAGACTCTAATTTAAAATGTCTGTTTGATCTCTAATTCAGATATTAATAGAGGCTTTTTTCAATACCAATAAGGATTTATTCCCTTATTTATTTATTCATTCATCGCATTTATATTCCACCCGGGAGCATACAATGGTGACATTCTCTCCTGCAATTTTTCTGTTCAATAGCAATCCTGTAATGTAGATTGGATTAAGAGATATTCTAGTGATCCTTGATGGCTAATGAAAAATTCAAACTTAGGCTTGTATTGCATTAATTCAACACCTTATCATTATACCACACTAGTTTTCCCAACCCTCTAAGGATTTTCATTCTACTTGAATTTCTGTTTTTAACTTTAGTCCTACCGGGCATTTAATTTTTATTTAAGACTATATAAAATGAATTACATATATCACTAAGAATTGTCAAAGCAGCCACAAGAAATACAAGCTTGTTTGTCTTAATCGTGTTAAATTTTGAAATCCAGTTAGAGAAGAGCCTGTTGAGAGAGATGGATGTGTATGTGTTCATCTATTTGAATCTTATTGTGCACTCAAGGCAATTTCGGAGAGACCAGAAGCAACTCTGAATATAACAGCTGCTGTGAAACACTTTGGCATTAGTTGGGCCCCGGCTGGTAAGTTTATTTTCTTCAAGGAAGATGTAAGTGAAAGCAGTAGGAGGCAATTCTTTATCTGGGTTTTTGTCTGGCTGTTTGCTCATGGAGATGGAATTCAGTGTAATGATACTAATTCTGCTGAGTGTGTAATACATTTTGCCTTGCATTGTTAACCTCCTTCACACTTTTAAGATTAAAAAAAAGAACAAAAACAGGAATGTTGAAGTTGATATCGCAAATATTATCATACTGTATTGTTGGAGCTTGAAGCATAGCTGGGGAGTGACATAAGGGAATAGGAAACTTGCTCATTACTGGTGTAAATTAGTGAGTCTTTTGTTTTCCGTTTTTGAGAGAGGGGCTTGGCAAGCCACAGATCATAATCTTCATACAGCTGCTGACAGGCTTCTCTGCAGCCAAGCAATGGCTTCCATGTATCTTCCTGTTGTCTCCACCAGTCTCCTAAACAGCTGGTTGATTTACTTCTGGTAAGCCCAAAAGTGGGTAGCAGGGTTGTTCCCTTCTCCTGCAAAATAGTTCATGAGCACTCCTTAACAATCCATTCATTGAATTGCCAAGAGGTCCACAAATGTGTTAAAGGATAATATTGCAGAGCAATTCAGCAAACCAACTTCCGGTTATCTGCTGTGAAACATCTTCCCTCTCTAAAGGGAGAAGAAGACCTGCCGCACGAGAAGAGGGAAATCTTATCCCTCTCTTATGGTTATCTTGTTAAATGTGATTACTTTTCACTATAACGGGAACCCAGAACAAGTAAATAGGGAACAACTGACAGAGGGATAAAGTATCTTCTCTTTCCAGTTATCAAATGCCCATTTTCCCCCTATGTCAGAAAAGAAGAGGTGGGTAAAAAAGCCCCTAGGGCTTGAGAACAAGACGCCTCGTAGTAAAAATGGCAGAGAGGATAGTAAGTTTGCAAGCATATGGCATTTGATTTATAAGTACATAATGGAAGACTGAATGGGGTTCAAGAATAAAAGATCAAGAAATACATGCCTGAGTTGAGATAAGGAGGCGAGAGGTTTAAACAACAAAATGTATGAATCACTGTGTTGACATGGTTTGCCGGGTTAGAAGGAAATGGAGAAATAATATGTAAATGGTATTTTTATAAACCAGATTTGATTATGTTTCTTTTTTTCCTCCTATCTCATGCTTTTAAATTTATATATCTTACTATTATTATTATTATTATTATTACCCTACATTATGTTGTATATTCTGCCAGGAAATAGGGTAATTGGTATCATATGTATATTTGTATGGGTTTGCATTAGAGACAGGCAGTTCTTCAAAGCCAGTGTGGGCATGCATACTTTGCTGGTTGATGCCTCCTTAAAGAAGCTGAGTTTTTTTCCTGGGTTTAAATGATTGTTACAGAATTCAAAGAAAATACATGTTTGAGATCAAGAGGCATTAAAAACCTGCCCGCACCCACAAACTACCTTTTTGCACCCTTTCAACACTTTCTTACCTCAAACACCTATTTTTTGGATTTGTGAGCAGAGGAAATTATGTATCTTCTTTAAAAAGGTGCTGACAGGTAGAAGAGAAGTGCCCTTACTGTGAAGCACCTTTTGTACATATCCCTCGTATGTATGTATGTATGTATGTATGTATGTATGTATGTATGTATGTATGTATGTATGTATGTAATTCTTAAACAAAATAGAGTGGATGTTTTACTATCAATTTCCTCCACTTTCTATTCTTTGAGAGCAAATTTACTCAGTAAGTAAAAGTAAAAAGTTTTTCTCTAAATATTTTTTTCTTCTCAAACATCTTGCTATGAAAAATATAGGTACATTGGGTTGAGCAGATTTCACTACAAGGCAGTGTCAGTTAATTGTCATCTACCAGGCACCCAAAATAGTTTGTATTGTAATCTCTCAATCTGGAACATCTTTTTTATAGTGATTAGAGGACAAGTCTCTGCACTTTTCTTGGGAACATTTTTATATATAGTTTTCCCTTGCCTTCTTTCTAGGGCTGAGAAAGAGGGACTGGCCAAAGGTCATCCACTGGCGTTGGGCGATTAGGTTGTGTAAGTGCGCCCCCCACCCATGGAGGCGCGCATCTGTGGTCAAAATTAGGTGGTGGGCCTCCCGAAACACCGTGCCCTGGGTGACAGCAGGGGAGAGCCACCACTGAAGGGAGAGAACCACGTCCTGTGACAGGTGAACCTGTCTGGTGGAGGAACTGAGGTGATGACGTTGGAATGGGAGCAGGAACCATTGAAGGGCCCTGCAGTGAAGATGGGCCCAAGGGACTATGCCTATACATGAAACCATCTTTCCCAGGAGTTGCGAGACCACCATAAGGGGAAGGGAATGGGAAGTTGAGGCTCGACGAGCCAACTGCCTCTGACTGCCCTGGCGCTCCCGGGAAAGGTAAACTGTGGACCCCCGGGTGTCTATGACCGCCCCCAAATGTTGTAGACGGGTGGTTGGAGTTAAATGGCTCTTGGCCCAGTTTATTGAGAAACCGTGAGACTGCAGAACTTGTACCACTGTCTGGAGGTCCCTTCGGGCCTGTGATTCAGATCCTGATTGGATGAGGATATCGTCCAAGTAGGCCTGTATCCTGATTGGGAGAGTGTGGATGTGTCCCATTAGGGCCGCCATAATTTTGGTAAATATCCTGGGGGCCGAGGAGAGGCCAAATGGCATGGCCTGGTATTGATAATGGTTCCCCACGTAGCAAAAGCAGAGGAACCTCCTGTAAGCCGGAAGGATGGAGACATGGATGTATGCTTCCGTTAGATCGATTGACGTGAGGAAGTCTCCCTCCTTGATGCAGTCCAGGATGGATTGAAGGGACTGCATCTTGAACCGCCTGTATCGTAGGTGGCGGTTGAGGGATTTCAGATCCAAAATTGCCCTCCAGTCCCCCGAGGGTTTCTGAACTATGAATAGCTGGGAGTAAAACCCCTGACCTTGCTCCCTTACCGGCACCCGTTGGATGGCCTGGATAGTTATGAGATGTGAAATGGCCGACTCCATGATTTTTTGTCTGGGCCGGTAACGGGAGAGAGGGCAGCGCAGACACAAGTTCGGAGGACTGGACAGAAATTCCAGGGAGAGACCTTGTCCGATTGTCTCCCTGACCCACACATCTGACGTGGTGGCGTCCCACTGGGCCACAAAGGTGGCCAATCTGCCTCCAATGAGGGAGACCTTCCTGGCGTCAATGGGATCTATGGAAGGGACGGCCCCTACCCCCCCCTGAAAGGGCCGTTTTGGAGGATAACATTGGCCCTGGGTACGATCATTAGAGCGCCACTGAGGGGGTTGTCTGTTCGATCTTTGGAACCCACTCCCCGATTGCCTGGGCCGAAGGAAAAGGGCCTGAAGTATGGGGAAGGGCGGGTCTCAGCCCGACGAGACAAACTGGACAAGTATATTTGTTTGTCTTTGGATTCAACTAAGAGGGGCTCTAAGGGTTTCCCAAACAGTTTGTCGGCTGAATAAGGTCACGATGCCAGCCTCCACTTGCTTTTAGCATCAGCTTGCCAATGGCGAAGCCACATTAAGCGACGAGCAGTAGTGGTAGCCCCTATTGATTTGGCTGCAAATCTGGAGGCATTTAATGTGGCATCAGCCGAAAACTCAAGTGCTGCTATGATTTTTATGAGATCTTGTTTTGATCTAGTATCAGCAAGGTTCAGGCGTTCCTGAAGTTGCTTCAACCAAATTAAAGTGGCCCTGTTAAAGAAGGAAGCCGAGGAAGTTGCTTTAATGGCCCAAACCGCTGAGTGGTGGGCTCTGAGGAGAGATTGTTCTGTCCTCTTATCCTCTGGTCTAAGCGCTTCTTCCGGGGGCCTTGTTAAAACTGACTTGGAAGTGAGCCCTACAATGGGTGCATCCACCGATGGTGGTACCAAAATGTCCCTCATCTCCGACGCCATGTTGTAAAAGCATCTGTCTAAGGAACCAGGGGAAGGACCAGACGCAAGGGTGGACCACTGTTGTTGTACTACATCTGTGAAAAGCTTGGGGGCCGGGACCTCATCTGCCTCGTACGTGGGCTCAGCAAACAACCCCCCAGGGGCCTCTTGATGTACCTGAGGTGGACCTTGGCTAGGAACCACCAACCCAAGGCCTGTTGTGACTTTGGCCTTGTGAAGAAGGGATTTAAACATGTGTGGTTTAAATAGACCGACAAAGGCCAGTTGGTCAGGAGGCAGGCCTTCATTCTCCAACAGTTCCAGATCCCTGGAGAAATTGTCTTCTTCGACACAGGAACCCCGACTGGATGGACCGGAAGCCTCCGAGGCACCGTCCAACTCTGAAGGACCCCCCCCAGGTACTGGTCCTGAAATCGTCTCAGGTCTCCAGTTGACTGAGGAGTAACTGGACCGGATCGCTGATGTAATCCAGCTGCAATACCCTGGCTAATTGTGGCAGAGAACAAGGAAGACAAATTATCAGGTAATAAACTTGTTCCCAGTATGGGTATAATCTGAGGGGAAGGAGGAGGAGGTGGGAGAGGAGGTGGCCCCAATGGTGTTGTCATACAAACCGCCATAGCTGCAGCAGGTGGAGGAATCCCCACAAAGTCCCCTGGTGGAGCAGCCGAGAACATAGCCGATAATCCTCCAACTAGAAGGGAAGAATCAGCTAAAGAAACAGGCCTTGTTGTAAGACCCACATCTGGTGACATGGCCCTAACCTGGGCATCCATTGCAAAACCCGAAGACCCCCCCCCGGAGGAGGAAAGTATGCCTGAGAACCATAGATGTTGCTGGTAAGGAGGAAGAAGTTGAGCCCTGGAGGGCTGATCGAGATGTCTGGTTTTTTTGGTAGCTTTCCCCTTTTTTGGGGGAACAGGGTTATCAGAGACAATAGAGGTCGATGTAGGATTGGATGGCTGTGGCCCACACATAGTCATGTTCTCCTCTGGAACTGCCTCCATCTTAAATCAAATAGTGCTAAATAAAATGGCCGCCACTAAAATAAAGGCAGAAGAATTTTTTTTGGGGCCCAACAAAATGGCCACCAGCCACGAGGAGGGCCTAGAAGAAGAATGACTCAATCAAAATGGCTGCTCGCCACGAGGGAGGCCTATGTGGGGAATTATCCCACCCGAATTGGCCACCGTAGGAGAAGGCTATGGGGAACCCACTTAGCTCCCAGGTTAAACAGTAATAAGGGCTGGGGTGTTTCCCCCCTTTCAGCCTCCCCCATAGCAAGGAAACTGGGAACTGATGGTCCAAACGGCTTGGCTATCGGTCTTACCAGTCCGGAGTGAACCTCCGCAAACTGAAGAAAGCCAAGCAATGGAGCTGTTGCACAGCCGCGCAGCGATCCGGGACTCCCTCCAAGCGAACTCTTCGCTAAAATGTGGTCACAGCATTTCAGGCAAGCCCGATGTTTGCCCTCCGGGAAGATCTGCTGTCTGGCAGTCCCCTAGCCAATTCCCAGTCTGTCGCGGAGAAGAACAGCCGTTCCTGTTGCCGGAATAGCTGGGCTCGCTCAGCCGAATGAGCCCAGCAAGTTCGCTGTCTAGCAGTCTTCAGCGGTTTCGGACAATTGTCCTTCACGCCGGGAAGAATAGCAAGGACCACCAGCTGCCTAGGAAGTCCGTTTAAATTTAAAAGAAGCAATCAATTTGCAACTAGAAAGGAGCAACAAAAACGTCAAGACCGACCGAGTCTGAAAAGCTGAAGGCCAAGGAGGAGGAGCTGAGCTTATATATTGTAGACTCGGCCCAATCAGATGAAGGACAGAGTTAACCCTTGCATGGCTGTTGGTCCCGCCTTATTGGAGAAACAGACATTTAAAGACCGCATACTATTGTTGATTACTGTCGGAGAAGCTAAATTTGCCAGGTCAGCTACAAATGTATGTGGTCCTAAAGAATTAAAAATGTGAACTTTAAGATTCCTGTGAAAATTTCAAAGAAATTCTGATAGTCAAAGCAGCATTATTTCAGAAATATAGACTTCAACGTAGTCAATATAGTTCAGTGCACAGCACATTAGTCCTGGATTTTGGATCTCAACATGCCATGGCCTCATGTGACTTTAAACAATTCATCATCTCACAGACTCAGTTTCTCATTTGTAAAACAGGAACAGCAAACAGCCTTAGAAGACACCGTGTGAATGAAAAGATATTGGCAAGCATTTTGTTCGTTTAAAAGTGATAAAACTGGATAGTCACCAGCCAGCAAGTCAGTGCTGTGTTAACTGGGGTGGGGGGTGGGGTGGAGAAGCACATTATCCTACAATGGACACCTCTTAAATACCTACACCTTTCAATTTTTCCTCAGGGTAACTGCTGCCTAGCAACCAATGAATTACAAGTTAT
>JANHFK010003868.1:63146-75439 GCA_036250565.1 Sibynophis collaris | reverse complement strand
TTGCAGTAACCTTCCCCTGGAGTGGGGAGGGAATGGAGATTTTACAGTATCCTTCCCCTGCCACACCCATCAAGCCACGCCTACCAAGTCATGCCCACAGAACCGGTAGTAAAAAAATTTGAATCCCACCACTGGTTAATACCCTATATTAAATGCAACACATTTAGAAAGCCTAATACGAAGCAGAAATTACCACATAGCTAACAGCAGAAGAACTTTGCAAAAGACTGCCTAATCAGAAGCAAGTTGCTCTTAGAAAAATTAGTATAGAATTTCAAAAGAAAAATTTATTTTCATAAACCTAGGGTTTTTTTCACATTTATTTTTGTAACTCCAGATTACCAACTGAGAAGAACATGAAATGATTACTTGTGTATAACTGTAAATGGACATATGTAATGCACAGGTTTGGTACCTTCGCTTACAGAAATGGGTGCAGGAGCTCCACCCCCACACATACCACTGTGCTAAACACATTTCCTGTGAAGCCCCTTTAGTTCCTGTGACTGACACACAAAACCTGAAGGAACATTAAGCTGGAGATAAAAAAACATACAAGGAACATTATACATGTGTTTTGGATACATTTGTTTCTTACTGGTGAGATACTATTAATGTGATGAAAGTTTGGAACTTGCCTATTTATTTAAATTCAAGTACATCAACGCTGGATGATTGGAAATAATTCTGTATATCAGATTCTAAATGCTGGCTCAACAAAATCTGTCAGTTCTCAGTCTTTGAACTGGATTTATGCCAATGAAGAGGCAAAAACTGCATAATGTGATTCTGTGTGGTCCAAGTTTAACTAATTATTTAAAGCTTGACTTGCAATCTGTTTGCAGTTAATGTTTAAAATATAAATATATTTAAAGTAATTAAACTTGTAAATTGCTGTTATATTGATACTACAGAAAAGTACTGGGTTACTTTTATGATGAGGGGGGTATAGTCTTTTAAGAACTTAATAATTATTAGTTTTCTTACTATGTGACACGTGTAATTAACTGTATTGTTTAAATATTCGGATAAAAATACTGTCTTCCAAAAAAATAAAAAACTGAAGGAACATTTAAGTTACCTGACTCCGAACTCATTATGAGGGCAGGTTGTACAAATTTATAGACTATGACCAGAAAAAAGACAGGTAGTCTCTGATTCACACACATGAGGAAAGAACAAGCTTCTTCCATATCTTCCATGGTCTGATTATCGTAAGATCACAAAAGAGTGCATGGCTTTTCCAAAAGTTTCATCTCTCTGAGAATACAATCCAGTCTATAATGCTGGAAGAAGATGGAAAGCATAACTTTGATATATCCGAAAAAAGGCTATCAGTGTTGCCACTGCTAGCTTAAAGAAGCATGGATATTTCAACACCTCAATGCAGAGATTTGAATTTGCGACCATCCATTTGGAAAAACTGGGGGGTTACGGAGACATACCCTTTACATGGACACTGGGTGGCCATAAATAAACACTAGTTTTTGTGAAATGTTATCATATAGTCTGGGACAAGACAAACACCCAAAGAAAGAGCATGAGAAATCCCTCCCAAAATGAAGGCATTTTTTTCCCAATGATGATGAAGAGTTGAGAAAAAAGATAGGTAGGCTTGATGTTTTGATGCAATTGGAAGATCAAGATTGACTTTGGAAGAAAGGGAATACCAGGTAGATTGCTTTGCTCCTTTATTAAAAAAAAACAATCCTTCACTTCAACAAGACACTGCAGCTACCAGAGAGCCTACTATCCATAAGAGGTGGTGAATCACAGTAGAACAATGGTTCAAAGAGTTTCGATACTTATTATTCCAAGAACAAAGAGAGGTTCCTGCTGGAAATGGCAAAGATACTAAAGGGCAGAGATATGCTAGTCGGCTCTTGGTTTCTAGGCACCACCTTAACTACTGTACCAAACTAGCTCATAGTAGAGACAGCTTGATTCTAATTTTGAAGTCCCCAGGAATACTTGGTGAGCTGAGGGACTCTAGATACCTCTATGAGAGGTTTTGACCTAAAGGCTGGGGGCTAAATTTCTGAAATAAAAATGAGCACGAGGACCGAAAGTTTTGTTTAGCTTTGAGGAAAAACAGCTGGAAAGGGCATTGGTCTTACCTGATACACCTCTTCTCAGTGTGCTGCGGGAGAATAGGGAAAGGATGTCATATTCTTCTAGAATTCAGGACACACAATAACTTGATGTAAGTTAAGCAGTTAAATGGATAAATGATATCCATTATTCAGAGAAAGCGTAAGCTCCCCATCATTACATATGTTGAAGCCGATGCAGAACATCCAACTAGTCTATCATGATGGATGCCTGCACTGAGAGATAGGTTACTGTGGTGTAAATAGACTTTTCCAACTTTGTGATAATACGATAACTATTTTTGAACTATCCTCTCACTTCAGGATTTATATTGATTATTTCCATGCATCCTCTCTTGCAGAGCTCACATCTTTCAAGTTGCAGAATGCATACTTTTGCATAATTGTAGTACTCTACCATTGTCTTTTCCTTTTCCTTTCCCTATATCCCATCTTTATTATTTTTACAAACATATCCTTCTTCCTCCTTTTTTCCCCACAACAACAATCCTGTGAGGTGGGTTGGGCTGAGAAAGAGTGACTGACCCGACCTAATCCAGCTGGCAGGACTTGAATTCATGGTTTCTTACTTTGTAACCGGATGCCTTAGCCAGTAGACTAAAGGTTATAATAGTTGGATCTATTTACCAGTGTTATCTTTTACCACTGGGACTTCCCATGGTCAGGAGACTCCCCCCCCCAAATACATTACATCTGTCATCATGTTACTCTGCCTTAAATTTATTTTTTTCCCCTTATTTAGATTATTGCTTCCTAGTTGCGTGTAGACCTGGCTGTTTATCCAGGCCTTGGGATAACCTGGGTTGGACTCAGGTCCTGTGACCTTTTGTTAGTTTTCTTGTTGGATTGCCATTTTAGGATCATTTTGTAGGGTTTTTTAAAAAATGCCTTTTGGTTAATTTTCTATATTTTACTATATTTTAATGTTACAATATTGTCTTAAGCAGCCCAGAGTTGATTGGAGTTGGATGGCATTCAAATTAAATTAAATAAACAACCTGCTACATGAAGCATTTTATGGAAATGTGAATTCTAGTCCCTGCCTTAGGCATGAAAGCTGAATGGGTGACTTTAGGCCAATCATTATCACTGGACTGTTGTGGGGAAAATAGGAGGAGGAAGGAATAATATATATATTCACTGCTTTGAGTTATTTATAAAGCAATAAAAATTGAATAAATATCTAATAATTAAATTTGCCTGAACAAAGTAGCTTCCATTCTCACAGAATTTTTAATCTACATTATTACATTGACAACTTGCCAGTTATTTTTTAATACAAATATTAAACCAAGCCATATTATTTGATTTTTTTTCCTTCTGAAATGCTATACTGTCTTCTCTCATAGTAAATCCATGATATCTTCTTCCCCACTGCAGATATAGTAGCAGTAGCAGTAGCAGTATGAACTATATGCAAGAATTTACAGTGAAAATCAAAGAGAAAAAGGAACATTCAAGGCTTCTGGAATGATTAGAAATATTCAAGATTGGATAGTATTAAGTAAATCTCTAACAATTCAAGCTGTTTTTCTTTTTAAAATACTAGGATTGAATACACAAGGTTCTTATCTGGTCCCTGGCACTCCCAGTACAATCAATGAAGAAACACACAATACTGAAGAGTAGATACCAGACAGACAATGCTGGCTTGATGAGGAGATATTTTGATATGGTATAGGATGCTTGTCTTGTATTATTTTCGTAACATACAGAAACTTCCCATACTTTCCCCAGGCTTATACTAGTATGCTTGCTATATCTTTGAGCAAAACAATACTATTTGCATAATAATTCTTTTTTAAAAAAACCTCTCTTCTCCCAATATTCTGAACTGAAACGCTCATAATTTTCAGTCAGCACAGCTGACAGCCATTTTGACAACAATGGATTGAGAAGACAGATGAATGACACATGAAAATAGCACACACACACAAAGTGTTGCCGTTGTTGTTTTTCTCCCCAAGTCATCAAGTCGCTATTTTCATGCAGACAGATCAGAAGGCTGGAAAATATATTCAGAATAACAAAAAGAGGCAAGTAACTATATTTATTTACCAGTGTTTTCAGTTTATATTTTCTCCTTCCATAAAAGAGATATTGTGTTTAATTGACATTATTATTTATAAATAATAAAATATAGATGAACTTAATTGGAAAAAGTTAAAAACAAAACCTGAATGTAAAGAAATCTGATACACAGTTTGAGAGCCACACAAATGCCCTTTTCCTGTGCTTGATAAGCTGCTATCTACAGTCTTTAGACTTAGGGATTCCTTTGTAGTTCTTGATATCTAAGCAGATTCACAATGAGATGGCAATATATTCCAAGATAGGGCTGAGCCCCTAATTCTATAAAATCCTGATAAACCTTCCCTAGAAAGCCTACAGCAAACTGGTTCAGTTGGGATAAAGAAACAGACCACTCACAGAAAGCTTTAAACTAGCAAACAGAAAATACCTTTTGTCCCCTCCATCTATCTTAGCACTTAACATCTGACCCTCCAAGAGACAGTAAAGAAGAGCTTTTATTCATAGAATCATCCAATTCCCACAGCTCCAGCTGTTGAAAGCAGCAGACATTATTCCTGCATTAAAATACATCTTTTTTCAAGGCAGCAAACCATCCAGCTGTTTCAACATTAAGACTATAGAATGCCTACAAGATGCAATATACAGTTTCTTGTGTTGTTTCTATCCCCTGGGGATACAAGCTGGCGAAAGCAGGTTGCCTGAATGCAGTGGAAGTTTACAGGCAAAAAATAAAATAAAATCACTGTAGTCAATGAGGCAGGAAATTCCCTTGTGTTTCCATTATGTCAGGTTTCTTTTATGAGCCCCTTTTAAAAGTTCATAACCTGATCTCTCTATGGCCTCAAATAAAAATAAATGATCTATCACAGAAATGTTTTTTAAATGTTTATTTCTGCCTTACTTGTTAATATTTCACCCAGCCAATGTTTTGATGTAAACAAAATCCTTTTATTGTTGTGAAGCGACAGCTGTCAAAAAGCCTTTTGTAAAATATGTGGGGATCTGAAATACTCCAAATACTCTTCTTGAAACTTGGCATCCTGTTTTGAACTCATTAAAAATACAATAGCCTAAATGAATTTCTTTAGATCAATTGTTGGAGCAAATAAGTACACTATATGTTTGTAATACATATTCAATTCTGTGAATGCTATTTATCTTCACAGCTTTTATATTATGTGGCCTACAAACACAATTATTCTTGGTCATTGACTATAATGGCTGGAAGTGATCAGAATTGTAAGCCAAAAACACCTGGATAAAGTCACTTTGGGAGTAATAGCTTGTGTATAAGGGAGGAATAAAAGAAGAAGTTGCTTCCCCCCACCATGTCCTCCAGTTTTAAAAAAGCCCCATTATACCAAAGGGGCTTTTTCAAAAGGCAACTGGGTTTGTTTTTCCTTGAATATGTTTCGCTTCTCATCCAAGCAGCTTCTTCAGAACGGAAGAAGCTTCTTGGATGAGAAGTGAAACGTATTCAAGGAAAGACAAAGAAAACCCAGTTGCCTCTTGCAAAAGCACCTTTGGGTCAAATCATGATCTGGATGACTGAGAATCTCCTTAGACAGCCCCATTATACATCAATATACCAATGAATGAAAAAATATTCACCAATTAATGGGAAAAGACAGATTCAGACTCTCTGATAGGCCAAGGCAGGAAAATCCTACAGCTTTACAGCTTCAGTGAGAGCCGAGGTGGCATAGTGGTTAGAGTGTAGTACTGCAGGCTACTTCAGCTGACTGTTAGCTGCAGTTCAGCAGATCGAATCTCACAGGTTCATGGTTGATTCAGCCTTCCATCCTTCCGAGGTGGGTAAAATGAGGACCCAGATTGTTGGAGGCAATATGCTAACTCTGTAAACCGCTTAGAGAGGGTAGTAAAAGCACTATGAAGCGGTATATGTCTAAGTGCTATTGCTATAATAAGGGAGCAGTCAAGAGCACATCAGTTCCTTAATTGTTTGAAAACAAAGAATACTGATGAAACTCCTCTTCAGATTGCCAGAGACTTCAGTCTGGCAGTAATTCTTTCAGCTGTATTTTGGTGGTAAAGGTGGCCAGCAGATATGTTCTTCACTGACCATCTCTCTGATTTCCCACCCATTTCCTGAATTCTTCTACAATTATAGCAGATATTCAGTTGTGTATTTTCAAACTAGACAATATGGTAATTTGCTCTTTACTGTATACTGTAGTTCATGATGCATCAGGAAAGGTATGAGAGACTTCGGATCCTATTCAGTGAAATGATTTACCACACATAAGAGCCTGTGAAGATTATACAAAATCCATTCAAAGATAAAGACACCAAGCAACAAATGCCAAGGTGAAATTCAACAAATCATCTTATATAGCGAAAATGCTGCATTGTTATTCAATCTTACGTCCCAATGCAGAAGTTCTTTCTGGGGTAAGGTGGTAAAGAATAGTTGTTCCTAATATAAGAGCCTAAGGAATAATCACTACATTTCTGTAATTGTGAGGAAAAATAAAATGCATGTAATTAAAGAAACTTGGTCTAGAATCTTGTTACCTTGTAGAGATATGTCATTTGGAGAAATAGATTCAAGGGTGATGGATCGAGAGAAGCTGCTACTTGCCACTGCTTGCTCAGCCATAATCTATAAGATAGAAAAAGGCCATTACAGCTTAAAGCCTATCTTAGTATGTTATTATAGTAAAACTGAGTAGCAAAGTGCAAAGGCTCCAACTGTATAGGCAGAAATAAGAACTCAAATAACGTCCCCCCCACTTCAATAAATGCAATCTGATCCTCTTATTAGTTGAGCTCACTAACAGGTGCACAAGCTTAATTGGCACTTTGCTGATTGACTATCAACTACTCTAAGTCTGGTTCTGATGAAGCCTGTGAAGAGCATGGTTCAAAAGATTTTTTTCAAATCATCAACCAAGTGGGACCTCTATTGACTAATGTTCACAAAATGAGACCAAGCTGCACAATTTGTACATTTTGATGACTACCAGGGATGTTCACAAACTGTAGTAAATATTATGTACGTTTAAAAAAGGTTCAACAAATCGTTTCCTCTCTATCTTTGAGTTCCATCGTTAACTTCGATGAGAGGAAACGATTTATTATGAAACATGGAATAGATGGTATAATTGGCTGGAAAAGAAAGCTAAAATCCAAATGAAAATGCAATATTTAATGTGTAGTAGGTATGTATAAAATGTATTGATTATTTGAATAAGTATGTAACAAACAAAATGCATATGTACACAATTGGCCAAAGGATAAAATGGATATTACTAAAGATGTCAGTACTGGAAAGCTGTAAAAGTGTAACTAAGATTTTAAAGATGTAAATGTTGAATAAAAAAATAAAAATAAAGCTTCAATAATATGACAAAATCCATCTCCATAATGACTCCTTGCCTGACACCCAACTAAAAGAGGTCTGGGTAATAGATTCTTTTACGATCCTTTGCTGTCCAACCACCTTCTCAACACTCTACTCCTCCCCCAAAAGAAGGCTGTAAACAGATCAATATTTACCCAAAAGTGTTGGGTACAAGGATGGCTTCTTGATCAGGAAGCTTCCACTTCCTTCAAGGCCAAAGAAATCATCCCATTCCCTCAAAGAAGCTGATACCATCGCATGGACCCATGGCCTATCTCTTGGGCCACCCTAACACTGCAAGAGGGAACTGGGTCTAATAGGTGGCTGAACTTAGTTTGAATTCTCTAGTTGCCACATCAGGAGTCGCAGACTCAAACTCATCATCAAACTATCTTGAGAGCAAGCCCCAGGCACTTCAATTAAATTAGCCTAATCAGAATCCAAGTCCAAGAAAATTGGAGTGATTTTGCCTATCAAATAACAAGAATATTCACATACAGCAAAAACTCCATTATTTAAAATTGGCATTCATCCTTTAGAGGAATAGCAGCAAAATAGTGGCAATGCATCAAGGTTTATCATCAATGCTTCCCTCCAATTTTTGTCAACTTGCAATGCAGATGTCTTCTCAACAAACTATTTGACTTGTAGGGAGCTCTGGGTAGCTGAGATTGTTCCAGATGGTACAAAATAATTAATTTTGCTTTCCACCTGAGACAGCTTGAGTCCTTAGTAGGCGCTCCATATAAGGGCTCAATGCTAACTCTTTTTCTCCATTCTACAGCTTGTACCCAGTAGATTCATTCATTAATGTCATGTCATGATAACCTAACTTAGGGCTGAAATCAAGGTGAAAAGTGGGAAGCCAACCTGCCTTTCCCAGTAGTCCTCTGTATTTGACATTCCCTGCTGTACCTTCTTGCCTTTATTTTTTGCTGTTACTACCTCCTCTTTTGGGGGCTGCCTTTATCAAACATTCTTCCCCTTTACATCAGTTTGTGAAATAGGTAGGAATCTCACAACTTGAACACTTTCCTTCCAATAAAAAATAAAATATTACAATAATAAAAAGTAATCCTCTAACATCAACTGATGGTCCTCTAGGTTTGAGATGTTACTAGCCCCTCCCCCTTTTGGGAGAAGTGACCAAGCACACAAGCTATAATTTAAAAAGTTAGAAATAAGAAAACATACAAATGTTATTTTCAATTTAGCACGTACATCTAATTACAAATTTAGGAAATAAGGCATTTAGTTGTTTTAAATCACACAGTGATTGCGACAAACATGAAGACACGAGACAGTCATAGATGCATGGTGGGCAGGATCTTCTGCTCAAAGAAAATAAGACGGAATAGTTTATACAGAGAATAAAAAATATTAGAAATAAGAATCATCAGCAAAAAAAACCTATTAAAGAATAGTAGATAAGTGCTGTACTCCCAAGGTCGAAACACTCCTTCCTAATAGTTTTTAACTGCAGCACAATAACAACCAATGATTTAAAGCAGCCTGTCCTGATTTGCATCACTTATTCCTAAAACCACCAGTTTAGCAATGTAATGTGACTTCAAAAAAGGACAAATGCAGTGTTAGAAATACAGCTTCCAGGACTTCGAGGGAACAAATGGTGACCTATAGATGACTCTGCTATCAATGCAACTTGGTCCTTCCTTAATCTCTTCTAGAATGAAGAGATGATGAGCAATAATTCAGGTTTTTTTCCAGATTGATTTTCATTAAAAATTGGATAATGATTTGATCATTTTATTTCACAAGAAACCTGATACATAATTGTGAAACCTATAAGAACTCAATCAGCTCTAATTCAATTAGAATTTAAAAATATATGTATTTATTATATGTACACATAAACTCTCATAACAATATGCTAAGATAGATATATTTGGCATGCTAAATTTGCTATAGTATAACTTCTAGTGTTTCTTCCTACTGGCCAAAGTGAATTATAGTTCTGTAATATTTATAAATGGTACAGATGCCTACCCCTATTGTCAAAGAACCATTATTCCTATTACCAAATAGATTTTTGAATTGTGGTAATAAACTTTTTATTCAGGTTAGTTTTTTTCAACTATCAAAAATATTTAAACAACCACATATATCTCCCAATACATATAAATTAAAATTTATTATACAGAATATGGGCTAGACTTTCCGAAGTCTAGATGGGCAACCCCACAAAAAGTTATGGAAAATAAAAGGGCTAAGAACCTTGGGATTTCCAGATCCAGACAGGCAGGCAGGTCCTGGCTAGTCAATCGGACATCATGGTAGTAAACAAAGACTGGAAGACAGCAGTGGTGATAGATGTAACAGTGCCAGGTGACAGCAACCCCAGAAAGAAGGAATAGAAGTTGGAGAACTACCAGAGAATGAAGGAAGAACTGGAGAAGAAAGTAAAGGTAAAAGTGGCCCTAATGGTAGTATTAGCTCTTGGGGCTGTGACTTCTAAGTTAGGAGACTGGCTCCAACAGATCCCAGGAATGACACAAGAGCTGTCCAGAAGAGCGCAGTGCTAGAAACAGCTAAGATGCTGTGCAGAACCCTCGAAATCCCAAGACTCTGGTAATATACTGAATATATTGTAGTTGTAATTATAATGTATATGTGTATGCATATGTGTAAACATGTATGTGTAATATATACATATGTATATATGAAATGTATATGCAAATATGTTTATTATAAATATATAAATTATATTTTTTTCCGTTTAGAATAAATTAGTCCAAGGGAAGAAAATAACTTTATATGAGTAAATAGAGAAACTATTCATTAATTGGATTTACCCCCAATAATTTGTTTTCAAATGGGTGATCTTAAATTTGCTGAATCTATGCAGACAAATGAGATTTTTTCGGTATGATTTTCATTTTCTTGAGAGAGATAATTTTAGATCCATATTTTCCTTTCAAATAAATGCGATCTACATACTTCTTTACTGAAGCTACTCCATTCATTCAATTTTACATATATTGACTTTGTGTTTTCACTTTAAGAATAAGTGTGAAAGAATGAGATTAATCACGTTTGCTCCCTCTTATCTACCCTGCTATCATCAAGGATGTTCCTAGAGTGTAGTTAGAAGTTATGATTGCTGTTTCTGATATCTGATGATAAGGTATTTGAAGAGTCTTATCAAGAACTCCTTTCATTTTGCATACCCCTTTAAAAACGTTCAAATTGTATTTGGACTTTAAAAAATCAATTAAGATGTTAAAAGTCTGTTTTCTGTTGTTCGTTTTTAAACCATTGGTTCTTCCACACTATGGTGCCATGTGAGACAGAAATTGTGGATGACTACAAATTGGTAGTGCCTGGTGCAAAATGAAAGAATCATAAAAATATAGAGGGGCTCTTTAGACCATCAAGTCCAGCCCCCTACCCAGTAGATGAAGCCAAATTAAGGCATCTTCAACTCTGCTTGGATGTGTTGAGGACTCTACTACTTTTCTTGATTATTGGTTCTTCTATAAAATCTTTTTACAGTGAACAGTTCTTCCTGACATTCAGTTGGAATTTGCCTTCCTGTTGTTTAAATCCATTATCCATTGTCCTGTACTCTGGAAACAGTGGTGGGATCAGCTGGTTAGGGGCGGTTCGGGTGAACCAGTAGTAAAAATTCTGTCTGGCCCCTCTCCTTCTCTTCCCTCCCCGCTCTGCCCCACCACTACTTATTGGCCTCACACACCTTGGCTGGTGCCTTAGAGTCACACTGCGGCATAGCTGTAGCTGTTCTTTGGCTCTCTTGCTTTGACATTGTAGCCACACGGCCCAGTCTACTTGCCTGCCTTTGCCATGGCTATGGTGCAGTGGCTTCCCACTCATCTGACTTGGCCTACTCCTGATCGCTCCAGCAGCAGAACAGGTAAGCCAGGTGCCCCTTCGGGGAAACAGGGTTGGGAAGGGTGGTTGACCTATGTCTGCACGGCTACTGGCCACGGCCTACCCCCATCTGATTGTCACGGCCTTGTAGGTCTGTGTCTACTCCTGCCTGAGTGGCACAGCCTATTTCCATCCAATCCAGGGGTGGGTTCTTACCTTTTAACCGGCTTGCAACGGGAGTGTGCGTGGCGCTTCTGCGTTTATGCAGAGTGTCCATGATGATGTCCAGGTGGGTGGACGAAGCCTCCCCCTATATTTACTACCAGTTCTAAGAACTGGACAGAACTGGTAGGAATCCATACTGATCCAATCGTCTCAGCCTCATAGGCCTGTGCCTGCCTCCCGTCTGGGTGGCACAGCCTGCCCCCATCCGATCGCCACAACCTCAAACTATAGGTCTGTGCCCACCTCCCACCCCGGCAGTGTGGCCTACCCCCATCCGATTGCTGCAGCCTTGAGTCATAGGCCTGTGCCTGCCTTCCGCTCTCCCCTGCCCTGGCCGGGAAGCTGCATAGCTGTGCTGGCTTGGAGAACAAACTCCCCAAGGATTTTTTTGCCTACATGATTTCCAGCTCCTTTGCATTTCTCGCCATCGTGTGCAGGGAAATGAAAGTTTTTGTGGGGCTAAAAAAAAATGTTCTATCAATCAATTCCAATTTCTCTCAAAAGAAAAAGATCTTGTGAAGTTGGAATTGATTGAGTGAATTTTTTTTCTTAGTCTTAGTCCCACAAACCTTTCTTTCCCTGCAAACGATGGTGAGAAATGCGACGGAGCTGGAAATCAGGTAGGCAAAAAATGCTTGGGAGAAGCGAGAGCATTTGGCCGGTGGTGGGTGGGAAAAGTTCCGTCGGCGGTGAACAAAACAACCCCATTG
>JANHFK010003868.1:27157-37902 GCA_036250565.1 Sibynophis collaris | reverse complement strand
GGTGGGGGGCACTGAGGATGAGTTTGTAGCACCAGGGGGGCGGTGGACTGAAAAAGTTTGGGAACCACTGATATAGACCAAATTTTTAATCAATGGTGTCCCACTTTACGAATGTTAAAATCTGGTCACCTTATGTTAAATGAACTGTTGTAAGTTGAAGGCAACATTTCTAGGTATAGTGGCTAAGTCAAAATTGCAGAAACCCTTTTAGGAGTTTGTGTGAAATTGTGAACAAATGCAGGTGTTTGCCTCCAACAGTTCAGAAGGATTGTTTAGTACTCTTTTTGCCATTTAAGGATGAATATGTGATTATTATTAATCTATGCATACTTAAGTGCACACTGAGAAATTGGTTTAGCACTTAATGTGCTATTAGTTCTTCTATCAAGAACTTCTTTAAACTCGGCCATCAACTCACCTGCACAGTATAAGGAACCACAACTTTGGCATCCCCAATAAATGCCATTTCCCACCTGGTTTCAGTTTAAACTCCTCTAGCAAAGGAGAGTCCACCCCTCCAGAAGTCGTCTCTTGCATTGCTAAATGGCTCCTAACATGAGGATGTTTTCTTGATATGCAACTGAATTTGTCCCTTCTACTTAACATCCCTTCAGCTAGAACAGGGTTGTCAAACTGGCGGCCCGCGGGCCAGATGCGTCATGTGCTGGCCACACCCACCTCCGGTTTAGCAAAGGGGGGGAAATTGTGATAGGTCACATGACAAGTTTGACACCCCTGAGCTAGACCATGGAATTTCCCATCATTTTTTTCCCAAGCTAAAAATACCCAGTGCTTCCAAACTGATCAGTGAAGGCAGTGAAGATTTCATTCTATTTTATATTGTATTCCCAATACCATCAATTTTTTTCTACCAGGCCTTTATTCATTTTGGTTGCTTTCTTCTGGAAAGTACCAATTTGCCAATGTCTATCCGAAAATGTGATGCTCAAAAATAGATGAAATATTTTTGGAACAGATTTAAGAGTTGGAAGCGACCTTGTAGATCATGTAGTCCAATCTGCCCGCCGCCCAAACAGGAGACCCTATATAATTTCTGATAAACAGCAGTCCAATCTCTTCTTGAAAGTCTCCATTGATGAAACTCTCAACTTCTGAAGGCATGCTCTTCCATTGGTTGATTGTTCTCACTCAGCTTTATAGAGTGGTATTGATCTTGATTGTATCCCTCTGTTAATGCAATTTAAGATTAGTCTGACAAATGTATAGTGGAACAATTATTTTTCTTAATTGTGATACTACATTTTGGTTGATACATTTGGGGGTTAGCTGCATCATATTTTGAAGTATGTTGGTTCAAGACACCCACATCCTTTTCACAAAGCTTCCTAATAGGATTAGTCCCACTACACAATTTTATATTCATGCCTTTGTTTTTTTGTCTGATCCTGCAAGCATCATGACAAAAAATTTAAGGGCATAAGTCAAATAAAGCTCTGGGCCTGATTAACACATCACTAAAGCACTTCCAAAGGATTATTTGATGAATTCTATAAGCATCATCACAGTTCAGCCTCCAAAAATATGATAGCAGAATCTAAATTTATCTAAGGGAAATAAATGTAAAATAGGGCAGATCTGCGTAGTGTTTTAGTCACTACAAAGAGTCAGATTCTCAGCCTCAGCTTGTTATTTTATTTAATTACTGGGTTAGTCATCAACTGAGCAGCTGCCTTCCATATGCAAACGTGACAAACAATAATCAATAAACTATAGGTAATAAAACAGTCCTATGCCTTTTGTAAAACATTTAGTCAGAGCAACTGAATTTGCACAAAGCATTAATTCTTGGCTAATTGAAACTATTTATTAAATTAATGCAATTTCCTGATTTCATACAATGCAGAGCTACAAACCAGCTAACTTTATTCTAGATTATGCAAGCTCAGCTAATATGCAAATCAGGCTGTTTTGTTCAACAAGCCTCAGCTTTACAATATCCAAACCAAAGTATGTTTGTTCTCTGGTGAATAGCTTATTCATTACCAAGGACAATAAAGCGTATTAAGACTATAGAGGTTGGATAGGAAGAATTTGAAGTAAATCTGTCTTTAGTCCTTTATTGCTCTTTTGTGCCTTGTCCCAATTTATCTATAAACTGGAGTATTTCTCACAAACAATTCTCCCCTTTACTTTCAGATCTTTTTGTTTGCCCATGACTATTGTTCTAGGAAAGATTAAAGAAGTTAAGGATTCTATCTAAATGCATTAACTCCTGAACCAAGTTCTTGGCCTTTTTGGCCTTATTCTCAGCACGCCCATCCAATTTTATTTGAATTTAGAAGCTGAAAGTCAGGCCTCATTAGTCCTTGGATAAGAAGCCACCTGGGAATTCCAGACCTGAACTGAAAAAAATTAAAGACAACCTGAAAAAAGGCAATAGCAAGCTGAATTGTTGCAAAAAAATTGTAGTGATCTACTTTTTATTTTTACTTTTTTCTGCTCTTGGTCAATTACACTTGATTTTATTTTAAATAATAAATCTGAAAATAAGAGTTCTGGGAATTGTATCTCTTCTGAATAAAAATAAAAACAAAGAAATGCCTGTCACACATATCATAATGTATTAATGGAAAGGGATCATTATCATCTGAATGGAACTTAAGATTTTCTCCTTGCAGGAGTAACAGAATGGGGCATTTTTGAGCCCATTATCTACCTCTGAGGTCAGCATCACAAAGGAATAAATGTGCCCTGGGCCATCTCTTCCCAACACCCGTTCCCTTTTTTAAATTATTTCTTTCCAGAGAAGGTAGGATCCAATTTCTACTTCTGACCCCAAGTGGAATCTAGGAACAATGTATTGGAGAACAAAATAGAAAAAATGGGTTTTTACTACCAGTTAGGATGGCAGGCTAATGCAAACAAAACTAAAGGCACTTAAAACACACATTTATATAGAAAAAAATTAACTAATGGGTTCCATAACAATTCCTGGAGAGACCACAGAATGGAATGTGACTTAAATCTACAGACTGACTTTTCAAAAGGTTAACCTGCTTTCTCTTATTTGACTTACATATGGAAATAAAAGAAATTATCTCATTTTCATTGATAAATTTCATGGATTTCTTTCACTAATCAATGTGTTTCCTCATCTGTCAGTTTTGATCCCGTTAGATTTGAACATATTTCCTCTTACTATTTCCTTATTACACCAAATAACATTCAGACAAAGTTGTTTTTTTAAGGTGGCTTTTATTATTTCCTTCTAACTGTTATTTCAATTTCCCATAGCACCTTGGCAATGTCAAAAACAAATACAAATACATGTATAATCTTAACAATTAAGCATGAACCTACTTTACACAATTTCTTGGATTAGACAGCTTTGACAACAGGAATAAACCAAACTGATAAGAAATAGATAAGCCAAATAATTGAGATATATATGAAGCCATCACTCTGCTAAGTCAGACTAGATGTGCCACAGAAGTCAAACTTGGGGGAAAGATATAGCCGAGTAGTTTGGTTTATTAAAACAGAAGCCATTTGCACACAACACTTATATTTGAAATTTCTTTTGAGGAAAATTTTATCCATAACTGATTTTTTTTTAAAGTCATTAAATAAAAGTGTTGAAGTTGTTAACAGGTTAGTTCAGAGGCTGATTAGTTCCTATGCTAAATTTTAAATCTACATTAATACACTCATTCCCATCTCTTCAAGAGTCGAGGGCTGAAGATGCAAATAACCTTCAGCCAAAGAACCCAAAAAAAAGGGGGGGGAGGGAGAGAAGGGAAATCAGAGGTACCATCCTAAAGGAAGCCAACACTATATAATAGATTCTCTCTCACATACATACAAGAGCATGATAGACCATTACAGACTGATGGTGATCTTATGTTTCAGAATAAAATATCAAAAGTTAAAAGAAAAAACCTATTGCATATTTCTTGTAATCAACAGTTTACAAAAGTTTAAGCAATCCCCACCCCGAAGTGCATTTCTGTTGCATTTTTATCAGTATACAATGTAGCATTTTATAAATTTAAAATAATCTGTACACATGTAGCAGGAATTTTTACCCAAGTGAATGTTCACTCGATGACAATAAAAATAGTGGATATATTCAGACATTTAGCTGATACTGACGAAGTAATAAGGCCATAGCTATTTAAATTATAGTAAAGCATTGCTTAAGTCACTTAATTGCTACTGATCTGCCCATATCTTCAGGTTAATAAGAAGAGTTTGATTTTAATCTGTTAAAACAGCATCACAACTTTCCAAGCTACTTTGGGGGTGGGGGAGAGAAAACAAATAGAAATACAAATTTCACCCACAGAGAATCTTCTCCTTTTCCCTTTTAGAGAAGTACAATACCATGGCTCAGAATTATTGAATAAAATTAAAGATACAGAATGTGTAAAAAACTCAAATTTTCCTGCTAATGAAGATCTCCTTTCACAAGTTCAGGAAACAAAGTTAATTGTGATCATTATCATCTTGCATATTATATTTCATCAAAAGTTTAAGGGAAAAAGGCATTTATTTCCAATGATGACTTATTAAAAGGGAAATACAACTGTTTTCTTAGTTGATAGTTTTGGCACTGATGCTCTATTAAATGCAAACATCAGCTTCATCTCTGCTGTTCCAATATTTACAATGAAAATGCTCTTTTTATTACATTTACCAGTATAAATCATACTGGCAATGTCATTTACATTCAACCATTGCTGACAGGGGATAATGATTTGCAAGTTGGTCAATATATCAACTTTCAGTTTTAACAATGTCGATTTGCTCATTTACATTTAATGCACAGCTATGCAGAAAACAAACACTACCAATATTGCACATCCTTACAGCAAGATAGTAAAATTGCCCAGACATTGACTCTAAAAACTTATTGTGACTCATTTCTAAAGTAATATGGGAAGACTGATGAAAATCCAATTCACTCTTTGAGAATAATGATTAGCCCAAATACCTTTGTTACTCAAAAGTAATTGCAATTAACAGCATATAGCATATGGTGGTTGTTTTTTTACTTCGTCATTCCTTCTATCTAAATTTACAGATTTAGGTATTTATGGTAACAAAATAGACAGGGATATTGGAGGAGAGTGGAGAAGATGTTAACTGAGGAAACGCTTATCAAACACTTCAGTTTTAGTAAATCCCTCCAAGATATCTGACATTGGAAAAGCTGCTTTTACACACTTTACACATACATTGCACAAGAGCCACTTGTGTGGGGAAAGCACACATGCGCAGACATAAGCTTCAGGATGTACAACACATCCTTTCCCACAATCAATTTTTCCCTCACAAAAAAATATCTGTGAGCTATGTTTGCTTCAATATCCAGTAAAGAAAAATGTTACATTTAGTTGATCTGTCTTTGAATACTAGATTCCATTCAAGCATGGACATATAAACAGTTAGATTTCACATCCTTGCATTGCCAAGTAACTTTTAAAAGTAGCATCTTCCCACAGAATTGCATTCTTGAAGAAGAAGCATTTTTAAATAACTCCCATCAACTGTTAATTCAAATCCATCCTTAGTTTGCAATGACACAGTGCTTTTATCTATCCTAAAAACAACTACGGTACAGTATAGCAGTTCAATCTTTTTTCCATTCCAAGTGCAATAATCAGAATTATGGGTCTTTTAAAATGAAGTATTTATACATTTTTCAGAATTCCTACCATTTTAAGTACTTCACCTTTTGTGTCATATTCAGCAAAAATAGCATTATGAGTAAACCAAAGTGGGTTTGTACTTAAGAGACGTGATCAATTATTTGTTTTAATGTAAAGTCTGCGAAGGCCAGCAGTTACTTCAAACTGAGAAATGATTAATAACATGCTTAGAAAAAGAATATCAACTGCCTTAAGTACATTTACACTTCTCAAATCAAATAAAAAGTGATTGCCAAGCTGAATAAGTTAGAGAAATGACAAATCTGAATATGTATATATATATATATATATATGTGTGTGTGTGTGTGTATATATATATATATATATATACTTATAAAAATAGATATGAGTGTTCTCAAAGCCATTGATAAGAGAATGCCTACAGAATAAGAAACTGCCAAAAGTTTTCTGGCTAAGAAAAATCAGAAGATTACCATTTTCACAGTTAATTAATTATCTGCCACTGACATTTTAAAGTTATTACTAACACACAAACGAAAAATGCATGGTGGTATCTCATAACTGAGTTTTCCAGTGTTTACAACTAATGACTTTAAATTTGTATATTTGCTACCAACTAAAGATTCCAATATACTTTCCCCTAACACTTTAATACAGAACTTTGAAGTCTAGCAAGCTGATTTTGCAAGATTAACGTTTTCTAATTGTCCTAGTTCTTTTCTTAAATTCTATAATCATCAGCTTGTAAACCACACTGCTTGTTGCACATTGTTATTCTAATTAACATAAATCTATCCTAATATTCTTGCCAAAATTCTCCAAAGTAAGTTAATTTTCAGTTATCAGCTCTATCAAACAGGGAAACTTAAGAATCTTTGTTTTGTCTCCCCATTAAATAAGACCTGATTTCTGGTACAGTTTGAAACTCCTTCAAGTAGAAAAGGTGTTTTCAGTATATCAAACAATATCATTTGTTAAACTGAAGTCAGACCCCCTCCAAATTATCTTACCTCCTTCTAGAGAATTGAGAATATTAAAGAGTTGAAAATCTCAATTCAATGCACCAAGGTAATGTTTACTATGAAGTTTCACATTCCCTATTTTTAGTTCCGCATTAGTATCAGAATAACTACATTCCCGCTAGATGTGCTTAATTCTGTAGTAAAGGATCAGAGAAAATATTAAAGCAATGGAAAAATAAAACAATGCTATCCCTAATTAGAGAAAATGCTGGAACAAATTAAAATCTTATCCACTATTTCTTGTTTACTAATCTTGCTGTTTGCATACTCGAGAGTAAAATCATAGTTTTAAAAGCTGACCAAAATTAGTAAAGTCAAAGACTATATTTCCAAAACACAAAATCCTACAGTAGTACAATCAATTATCATCAGTGACTAAATCATGACATAACAGGTAATATGGCTACACTCATTCATACTGACCAAGCATGTCAGTTTTGGGGCTGAATTGTAATGCAAGGCCATTAATGGCATACATGTCATCTTACAAGCCATACCTTAAATAGATTTTTAGAAGTAATTTATAACTTTTACAGTTTTTTTCCAAAAAAAATATTTGCCCCCTCTTCAAGTAAGAAACATGCTAATATGTGTATTTGTTCCTCATTTTTAATAAGCTAGTTCTTAATGCAAAAATCTAATTCAAACAGGAAATTAAAAACAGAAAGTTACAAAAATTATAATCTTTATCATATTTATATTGATTCTATTTCTCCAGCATTTTGTATCACTTCGAGATGAATATTGGGATCCCTTTAAGCTCTCTCACATTGCAAACCCTGTGCTCTTCAATTTACTGTCCACTTTTCCTATATTTATTCTCTGAGCTGGCCAGTTTCTCCTCTACTGCTCTTTAGTTCACAGTTCTGATTAAATAAAAAGTTTGATCAATTTTCCTTTGGTGATCGCGGTGGCATATACTGTTCCTTGCCAACTCGCCGAGGCGCTCCCTGAGGAGAAGACCTACGTCCACATTGGCGCCTCTGTTCCCTGATTTTTCCTGCAGCTCCTTTGGGAGGCCCATTGCCTCTGAAAACAGCCAAGTCATTCATCCGTCCTTCAGACTTTTCATGTGCCTTCTCTCCAGCCTTCTCATGGGTGCCATTTTCCTCTGTTTTGGCAGGGGAGGTGACATTAGAACGCAGCTCCCTAAGTGGCTGAGCAGGAACAGAAGGTACTTCTTTTGGAGGTTTCTGACAGACCTCAGCATAACTGAGCTTCCGAGGTTCCTTACCAAAAGAAAAACACTTTAGTATGCCTCTAACATAACAAAATCAAGGGGCATATGCTAGTGACAATTTAAAATTAAAGCTATATTTAGCTATTGAACATACATTTAGTCCTTAATTTACAACTAGTTGCTTAGCAACTGTTTTAAGTTACGGTGGTTCCTGGAAAAGCCACTTACAACCTAGTTTCAAAGTTATAATTTCAGCAGCCACCCTGCGGTCATATGAACAACTTTCACGATGAAGCAACGCACACTAGGGAGTAGTTTACTCTCCTTTTCCAATGTGAGTTCGGGAGTTCTTTAGATGGCAAATAAATAATCAGTAATGGGGGTTGGGGAGGAGGATGTGTGGGATCCAGTGAGGTGGGAAGCAGTCCCAAGCCCTGTGGAGACCCAGTGGAGTAGAAAATTAGGCCTGAAAGCACCTCAAGGGACGGATAGAGTAGCACAGGGTGCCTCAGGGTGGGGTGGGACCTTGAAAAGCTTAGGGCAGATGATCATAGGATGGGCTTTCACGGGCTTAGGCCAACCCTAAGACACACACACCCCGGTTCTCTACTTAATGATCGTGTTCAGGAGAGCAGGGATGGTGATCATTAAGCAAGGCAATCATCTGGGCATCTTGCTTAACAACCATCAGGACTTGCTACTATAATGGAGAGATTCCATTATGGTCATACGTCAAGGACTACTTATATTTATTCTTGTACCATTTTCATCCAAGTGAATCTGACATTTTTATTTCAGGCTATTTTTAAAGGTTACATTCTGTATCTCTATTATATCTGGAAGGTGGTCTATTAAAACTTTGATTGAAAGCAGTACCTTACCTGTATCACTACAGCAGGCATTGGGTTTGCATTGGTTGTGGATGAAATGGTATTTGTCCTGGGTGATTTTACAGTACTGGGGGGGCATACAGATGAAGGTGGGGAAGTCTGACTTGCAGCCTCCTTGTGCACATGAACCTCTTCTAGTTTTTTCTCTTGCTGAGTGGCACTAGAAAAAGCATTAACAGAATTGTGTGACATCTTGCAGATTCAAAGACTTTTTAAAAAACAAAATAAATTGCTTTGAAGCAAACAGACATTTTCAAACAGATTAATTTTCTGCTTTGGAAATAAAGGCAACTATGACTTTTGTTTCATGCTTTCAATGTTGGTTGATTAAGACAGCTATCTGAATTAAAATATTCAAAAGGAATCAAACTTACATAGTATTTTCTGTCTGGGGTTTATGTTAGGAGAAAACTGTTATCAATTTTACTGGTGTTAGAACTAAAACACACAAAAATATATTTGTGCTTCTCTTGCCATACAAAATAATTATTGGTAATACTTGTAATTGGAAGACCAATCTCCATACCTTAATCCAGGAAGATCAATCCCATAGGGAGAACTGGCATTTGTGACAGGCTGAACAACACTTTGGCCCTGCTCTTCCTGAGTGGATGTTAGACAATTAACTGTCAAATCTTTGTTTTCCTAAATAGAGCAAAAGGGAAAAAAGAATGTTTGAAAAAGTACATATTAAAAAGTACACGTGTTATTACAGAAAAGAAAAATTAGATATCATATAGGCCACAAGCCACCTCACAGCATTGAGATCAAGAACAGACAACTTATTATGGCCAGAGTAGCGAGGATCAAAGTGGGTAGTGCAATAAAAAAAAGAGGAAAAAAATCACAAATATGAGCAAGGTTCAATCAAAAATATTTTAAAAAGAACAAGGGGCTCCATCAACCCTATCTTAAGGCCTACTGCAGCTTCATCTAAGATTGAAGACAGAAAGCAATGGGATTGGGGTAATGAGGAGGACCTTCTCTGCTGTTGCTCCTGCCCTCTGGAATATCTTGACTCCCAATGTGAGTTTGGTCCCAACCAGCCTATCTTTTTCTAAGGGCCTAAAGACATGGCTTGGGGCTCCAGTGGGGGGATCAGCACAAAGGAGGTGGTTTATGCTTCACAGCCAGCCTCTCATAAACCACGTCACTGAGAAAGCCAGCAGCTGGAAAGTCACTCATGTCTTGTTGCGTTCAACAACTGCAGGTAATTTACTTAACAAATGCAGCAGAACAGACAAGTTATGCAGTTATAAGATGTTTCAATTACAACCATGTCACTTAGCAACAAAGTTGCAGGTCCCAATTGAGATTTGTTCATTTGTTATTGGGCAGTAGTGTGCAACTGAAGAACTGTAAGCCACATTTTCCAATTATTTGTGCTTATTGCTGGATGTGAAAAGAACACCTTAGAAAAAAAATTCATTTTCCTACACTCTACTGGTGCAAGCCCAGAATGTACTAAGGCAGTGATGGCTAACCTTTTTGATGTCGTGTGCCAAAAGTGTGGGGAGCGTGGGGGGGTCACACGAACGGGTGCCCTCACTCATACTTCAATGGTTCCCCTGCGGCCCTCCCTCCCGTGCATGAGCCCCCTGCGCTCCCCCCGCTTATGGCCCAGTGGGCTTGGTGGGCCCGTTTTTCACCCTCCCCAGGCTCCTTTCTAGGACTCTGGGGAGGGCAAAAACGGCCTTCCTCATCCTTCCAGAGGCTGCAAACGGCCCATTTCCTGACTTCCAGTGGGCCTGGAAGGCCCAAAAATCAGCTGGCCAGCGTGTGCATGTGCGCTGCAGCTGAGCTAGGGTAACTCTCGAGTGCCCACAGATATGGCTCTGTGTGCCACTTGTGGCACCTGTGCCATAGGTTCGCCATCACGGTACTAAGGCTTTAATTTCTTGAATTTTACAATAGATACTTATATATACACACCGTATATTTCGGCATATAAGACGCACCGGTGTATAAGACACACCTTAATTTTGGGGGCCAAAAACAAGAAAAAAAGAATTCTGCCTCT
>JANHFK010003868.1:0-19821 GCA_036250565.1 Sibynophis collaris | reverse complement strand
GATTCCAATATTTAAACAGATTCAAATATTTAAACAGTTCAAAAATATAAAATTAGGACAATGCAAACTGCATTTCATTATATTCACTATTAAAACAGATCTGACTTTATTTTCTATCAATACAGGTAGTCCTCGACTTACAACCACAATTAATCCCAAAATTTTTGTTGTTAAGTGAGACATTTGTTAAGTGAATTTTGCCCCATTTTACAAGCTTTCTTGCCACGGTTGTTAAATGAATTACTGCTGTTGATAAATTAGTAACCTGGTTGTTAAGTGAATCTGGCTTCCCATTGATTTTGTTTGTCAGAAAGTGATCACATGACCTTGTGATCATAAATATGAACCACTTGCCAAGCATCTGAATTTTGATCACATGATCATGAGGATGCTGCAAAGGTCGTGTCACATTTTTCAGTGCTGTTGTAACTTTGAACAGTCACTAAAGGAACTGTTGTAAGTCGAGGACTACCTGTAATGAAAATAGTTGTTTATATATTTGATAATGATTAATTTGTGCCACTATATTTTAGTTTCAGAGTAGCATCCTGAATTTGTGAAGAACGCTTTTGTCTGCCAAATATTTGCACTGCTAATCTGTATGGTTCTGGAAACCCCACTTAGCTATAAGCATAAATATTTTCTATTTGGAATTTAAATGACTGTATAATTCCCTGGAGTTATCAGTGTTCCACTTCCCAAGCCACAAAAAGTAGAATATGCAATTCCAACATCAATTAAATGCTGTATGGGGGCAAATGACATTCATTACAGGACAGGGGACTTGCTATTAAAGACACAGATATATATTTTGAAGTAAAGCAAACACTGCAAAGCACAAACGTTAAGTACTTACCAGGGGTGTTTCAAAATAAGGTGCAGGGTTTGGAGACCATGTCTGAGGCACAATACTATAGATGGAGTACTGCTGAGGACTGTATATAGGCTGCATGAACAGTGGTGAGGCAAACTGTGCTTGTGTTTGAACCGGTTGAACATAAACACTGGAATCCACTACCCGGTAACCATTCTTTGCAAAAAATGTGTTGATGGCTTTTATCCTGGCCTGTATAAGAAAGTTTAAACTGAGCTATATTTATCATACCAAATATAAAGACCGTTACAGGACACAAATGCTACTATTTGTATTTCATCTGTTTCCTAACAGGTTGCCTGTAGTTTAACCTTTTAACAAAATTTTGAGATCTATAATTAAAAATGACAATTCAAATTAGTTCTTGACTATTTCTGCAACCAACTTAGATTCTTTGCTGAGCCACTTTGCAGAATGTCTTGGGAGCAACTGCAGTTCAGTTTAATAGATACACTTTTCAATCATTGTCTGGAACAAATATTTCTTCTTCTTTTTTAGTCTCTTATGTTTAATTTTTATCAAGATTTTATTATGACAAGATTACTCTTGAAATTAAAACTGCCACAAAATTATATGAGAAATAATCCCCTGTAGTCTTATTCATAATTAACCAATAACATAACACAGTTAACTTTGAATTAAACCAGAACTACAGTTGGTGTTTCAAAATATTACATCTATGACACTCTGTAGAAAAACAATCACGAAGGTTATTATAATCATACTAATGAAAATCTAACAGTGATTAAGAAGTTATAAGTATTAACGTACTGTTTAAGTATTAAACTATAACTTGAGGTATATATGATAATAAAGCTTACCATTATTGGCTTGCCCTGAAAGGTTTTAACTTCTTCCCGTAAATATTTAAAAGCCTGTACAGATATAAAAATATCCAATGACAGATCAGTAAACAACATTTTCAAAAACATAAAATAACTTCCAGGAGAGATTTCAAGCTGAAATATAAGTAACTCTACAGCACTCTTTTATTACTTCTGCAACATTCCAACTTTTTTGTATTTATTAAAGCATTAAGAAAATTACACCACCTTCCTTTTCCACATTTTCTGAAACAAATCTTTTCTCAAAAATCATGTGTAGTTTTTTCTTTAAAACAAACAATGATTTTCTCTATTTAAAGTTATGAATCACATCCCAGAAATAAAGACCTGTGCAAAACAATATACCTAAGATAAATGATAAAACATCAAGCTAGCTTACCTTTAACTAAAATTCAATGTCATCAGTGTATTCAAAAATAATGCATCTGAAAGTTCTGGAATTTTCTCTAGCTGAGCAATGAGAGATTAGAGAACTTACGCGATGGCAGAGGGGAGGGCAAAGGAAAGCACAATTCTACCAAAAGAAGAACCAGCACTGCCTGAGATTCAGCACACAATGTCTCAACAAACTGAATGGGAGATACCACATTACATTTTACATATAAGTTGTATACATAGGGTCTGACATTCAGGCATGGTGACATTCTGAGTGAGGTCTCTCTCAACACTAACCTGCTGGGAAATTCTCCTGATTTCATATTTCAGATGAACACAAGTTGTTCTTGCTGCGAAATGAGAGCTAAAAAAAGTGGAAGAGGTACCAAATGGCTCAGTGGAACTGAAGAAACCATAGCTGTGATCCTGGGACAGGAAGAATTTCATTTGGACTTTTGGAAAACAGCAATGCATGCAGTGGCACATCTTCTGCCATTTACTGACTGTTTACAATCACATAGCTTACAATCATCAATGTCCTTACCTTTTGGAATACTGAAAGTGAAGGAAAGAGATTTTTTGCTGGGATAGATGGTATCAAGGAGTCTTAAGGTAGGATTAAGCAGCAATTAATGGCCTGCAGTCAGCGTAGGTACTGTTTGCTAAACTTGGGTAATAGGGCCTAAATGGAATGCAGACAACTTAAGATTTCAAATGCTTTGTCATTTTACATGATTTTGGTGAAATTGGAAGTAGGTATGAATGAATGGAGATTGGAACCCCGTAAAATAGGTATAGGGTCAAAGTAATTGACCCGTACATCTGTAGTAAGCAATTCTGACAAGGAGCATGATTTCTGCAAAGCAAAACAAAATATCTGGGGGTTGGGAAAGATAACCAAGAATCAGTTTAAAACTACAGATCCTAACACAGGTTATTTTGCTTGTTTTTAGTGAATGGAAGAAAAATTTCAGACCAAAATGTAAAACAAAAGATCCTCACAAGGTCAACAGAATAACAAAAAACAGAATTTTGGTGAACTTGGTTTTAGATGTATAGTTTAGGGGAAAGGGGCTACTACTACACAACTAAACTAGAGAAAACTCCAGAATGAAATTACATACAGACCTAAAGCCATTAGTGAGATTCAGAGAAAGCATCAAATATATCAGGTCACATCAAACAGGATTCTAATACAGCAAATAAATTTCCTAGAAATAGGAGTCTTGTTTCATTTGATTTAACAAAAGTCTTAATTTGACCATGTTCTAAATAATTTCATTTTCAAAGCTGCAAATACCAGCACATCTGTAGCGCTGCAGAAATCTTATGAACCTAATTTGAAGAACAGCAGCCTGTAGAAATGCTGAAAGAGTCTAAAATTCAATGTGCCTGTTTAACAAAAGGACTTCTATGAAGAGCAGTTTGCATTTCCAACTGTAAGCTTTGGACAACAAAAGGATTTCTTGCCACACTGAAGAGATCGAACACCAAAATATTTCCAATCACTTTCAAATTAACTGAATGAGAACATGCTTGAAGGGGAAGATAACAAGAACATGTTTGCATAAATGCTATTGGTTAAGAGTAGGTCATTTATTCTCTGTCTTAAGAAAGTAATTTTCTTATAAGCTTTATTAAGATCCCAATGCTTTTGCTCTGCCTATGTTTCTGAATTTATAAATACAATCTATTTTTATTAAATTGATATATTTAAAAACAAGAATTCCAAACGGCTTTGATTTATCTGAGACACTAGAAAAATAATTCATTAGGGCAATGAAATTCAGAATGCATGATATTCTTACCTGCTGCGCGTCAGTATCTGACTGGAATGTAACGTACCAGTTGTTATTGTGAGCAAATTCACAACTTATAACTTTGGGACAGCTTTCATTCTTAAACAGTGCTTTTACCTCCTGGATTAAATATATAAAGACTATTTCAGTAAATTATGTTATGTTAACAATTATGTTTAAAAAACCCTATCCATGCTGGAGGGGATTTTAATTTCTGCAAATAGTTTGAAAATTATTGTTTTCAGTTTAGTTTCCAAACAATGGTTAATATTAAGTATATAAAAACATTCTGTGACTTTCCAAATCAAGGTGCCTAGGAAATTAACTATTTTAAAAAAAAATTCACAGCTAAGAAAAAGTCATTATTCTTTACAACTAGCAATGCTGACATGATACCTTTTTAAAAAGGCAAATTACATGAGGATACTTGCTATAAGAATGTGGTAAACAATACAGGTATTTTAAAAATACAATTGTTGCCAAATACTTGCATTCTCTCAAATCTAGCTCAAAACCAAGATGTAGCTCAAATACATTACCATTTCTCAGTTGCAAACTTGTATCAAATATAAGCACTACTTTAACCTACTGGTTATTGTCCTACAAATGAACTTGTTTTCACATTGTCATATTTGTAATACATTTTAAAAGACACTTACCTCTACTGGTGTGGTTTCAGGGATCTCACGAAGGATAATAATGCAACGCTTATGATTTGGTCTAACTTTCTCTCCTTGCTCATCCACTTGGACTATAGGAGAAGCTAAATTAAACAGAACAGAACTCTGTTTATTGAAATACACTGAGAAAGCATGATGAAAATCTCTTTCTTCAAATTTCAACTTAGTCTAAAACAATATCACTGTTTAGTATTCAATGTATGTAACTCTGCTCAGTCTTCTGTTAGATTGTCATTATCTGACCCAACATATTTTATGTATGCCACTAAAATACTATTCTATATTTATGGATATAATACTCTGTACTGGGATAAGTTTTAGGTATATTTTAGAAAATACATCTTTGGTCAACTATAGATAGTCCTCAATTTATTACCAGGATAGGGACCAGAATCTCAGTCACTTAGCAAAACATTTAAGCAAGAAGCCCATGTGACTGTTTTATTCAATAACTGCAATCCCAGCATTCTCAGTTGCAGTCATTAAGCAATCTTCTGGGTCATTAAGCAGACACAGCAAAAGAACTGCTTGCTGGGATTAGCTCCCGTCTGCACATGGAAGAAAACTTCTCTGGTGAGTTACAAAACAGTGTGGACCTTCAGGATCTAAGCTCCACATTTGTAGGAAATTCAGCTCTCCTGTGTGTGGGGAAGGGAACTTCTCTGGTGGACTGTGGGAATGGAACATGGACCTTTGGGACCTGAGTTTCATTTATCCACCTTGCTGAAGGAGTTCTGTTTCTCTTGGCAGGCTGCTCCTTCAGCCAGTCCCCAGATATGAGAGAGAATCCTCTTGGCAGGCAGCAACAGCAGTTTGATAGAATCCTCCAAAATTTACTTATGATCCCGTTCTGGAGTTCTGACAGTGTATTCCAGGGGTGTCAAACTCGATTTCATTGAGGACCGCATCAGGGTTGGGTTTGACCTCGGAGGGCCAAGGGTGGGCACAGCCCCGCAAGCTCCGTTTTTGCTTGCAGAGACACTGCGGGCCAGTCCTTTGGTGTTTCCAGGCTGGCCATGCGGGCCAGATCTAAGCACCCCACGGGCCGCATCCAGGCTGCAAGACTTGAGTTTGACACCCCTGGTGTATTCCCATCTTTGGTCAGATGACCCATATTTTAGGCACTTGGAAACCGGCATACCTTTATAGCCAGTTACAGCATTCCACAGTCACATGACTGCAATGCTTTTGCTGGTTTCTAACAAAAACTGCCCATAGGAATGAATGGATTCCATTTTATGACTACAGCATTAGCATAAAGACTGCTGCAAAAATATTCATACAATTGAGTTGGTCACGTAAAGGCCTTGACTTATAACTGTCATGACTTACAACATAAATTCCAGGCTCCATTACAGTTAAAGTCAAGGACTACCTGTATGTATTACACCTATATAATTTCCAAAATAATTGTTGTTACAATATAAACTTGGATGCCTATGCATTGGTTGGAGGTGTTCTCTAATTTATTACTTTTAGAAAATAATTTGTAAAATAATATTGATATAGCAATGCAGTGAAACGATAAATGCAAACCAGATTATCATTTAAAATAAACACCTGCTCATGAAACACAAGCTTTTGTTTTGGAATCAACAACCCTGTGGATTCCAATATTTAAACAGATTCAAATATTTAAACAGTTCAAAAATATAAAATTAGGACAATGCAAACTGCATTTCAACCTTACAACCTTCTCTGCTGGCTTCCCCATTGACTTTCTAGAGAAGCTGGCAGGAAAAAATGCAAATGGGCTATCACATGATCATGGGGCACTTGACAAACAGTCGTAAGAGTAGCACAGTGGTTAGAATGCAGTATGCCAGGTTACTTCTGCTGCCTGCTGGCTGCCTGCAATTTGATAGTTCGAATCTCACCAGGCTCAAGGTTGACTCAGTTGAGGTCAATAAAATGAGGACCCAGATTGTTGGGGGCAATAGCCTGACTCTGTAAACTACTTAGAGAGGGCTGTAAAGCACTGTGAAGTGGTATATAAGTCTAGGTGCTATTGCTATAAGTACAAACAAATTGCCAATTACTCAGATGCAACCACTATGAGTGGTGGTGGGAGAGATGTTTGATGACAACTGGAAGTTTTAAATGACTGGTTATAAATCCAGGGAAACCTTGTTATCTCTTGCCTCATTCAGCAACCATTCAAAGTTAAGATAATACTGAACAAGTAGCTTTACCACCAATGCCTGCATTTATGCCTTCAGAGTATGCCTTAATTACATGACTGCCATTGTAGTCAATATGTGATCCTGTGTCTGAACTGTTGGTTTTATATTCTGTCCCTTCCAGAGAGTTAATAGTGTTGTTATGTGATGTCATGCTGGCCACATGACCACAGAAATGTCTTCAGACAGTGCTGGCTCAATGGCCTTGAAACAGAAATGAGCACCGCCTCTTATAGTCAGCAACAACTAGCAGAATAAACTCCACACGGATTCCTTTTCTTTTTTTTTAACCTCCAGAGAGATGGGAGGTTTAGCAGACACACAATGCAGAATACATATTGAAAGGAATGCATTGGTGCCAATTCTGAATACATACACAAACAGTTCAGTGTGTCTGCTAACTCTCTTGTAATCCATTTCTCTCCAATCTCTTTACTCTGCAAGGGGAATGGAGAGAACAAATGGGTCAGGTACCAAATATTGGTTTGTTTGTTTTTTCTAAACTCGATAAAGCAGAGATTACTTAAATGGGGAGGACAAGCAATATCTAGTTAGCCTCTCTGGTACCTGACTTATTTTTGCCATCCTTTTTTGTCAAAGAAAGTAACTAAAAACATCAATTCCCTTCTTACTAATTATCCAAGTGCCAAAGGATGGGTGAGAGAGGAAAAGGAAAACACAGTCACAGGCATGCGATTTCCCATTTAGCAACATCATCAATTAAAGACAGTACTACTGGTCCCATCTGTAGTTGCTAAACAAGGAATACCTCTATATCCATTTCTACGTAATAACAAGGTCAGGACAAGAGATTCATATAGAATAATAATTCTATAGAATTCACACAGAAATAAGATTTTTATATACCTCTTAGTACTTCCACAATAAGATCCATATTGGTTGTCAGTTTCTTAATTCCTTCCATATTGGCAATAGTCCATATTGGAATAAATTGATCACTGTCCATCTGAGACATCAAGTAAAGATCCTTGGATAGATTCTCACTAAAAATAAATTAATAAACATTTTACGGAACTTTTTAAAAAACAAATATTTTCTTTTCAAAAGAAATTAAGCTACTAACCCCAGAAAGTTTAAGTAGTTAATAATACAACCCAGCTACTTTTAAAGGATGTACTATTTTTAACCAAAATCTTGATCATATTCCCAAATTAAAGAATCACCATAGCAATATAATCTGATATTATTACTGAAAAATAGTTTCAGATTTAGGGTGAAAAAGTAGACAGCTGTAAACATTTTAAGTATTTCTTTGCTCCCACATCACATCATCCAGATTGTTCCAAGCTGATTTTGGCAAGCATTTATTAATGCATTACACTAAATTATGAATATCATTCCTGACTAGCTTACAGCAAACCTTGTTTTAGCAAAATAAAAAACCTGGATGGAAAGGGAGTCCCATTATTTCTCTGGATCAGCTATATCAAAGAATACATTATCATAGCAATACAAATTATACATTTTAGGTCATGAATGATGTAATTATGCAAATTATTTGGATCATTTGTGTAATGATATAATTACACCAATTATGTAAACTGCATGGTCTGTTCCATATGAACCCCACTGCATCACAGTCCAGAAAACTGAGGTTTTACTTTCAACACCTTTGGCAACTGTTTTAAAATTAAAGTATTCAACTTATTTATCCCCAAGAAAGCTGGGACAGTTATAAGAAAAATAAACTATTTCTCTATTTTATTTCAGGGTATTTTAATTGAGGTGTGTTTAGCTCAATCTGACTTTGCAACTATATCTAGATCTTATTATTAGCACTGGGAACCTCTAGAGATACCTGTCATTAGATTTCCAAATTAATTTCTTATAAAATATCCACAAAGCATGCCAAGTGGCTCTATTTAGCTGAAACTAACCTCATGAATACACTAATATAATCAAAAGGTACAATACCGTGAGAAACAGAACTCTAATTGTTTCTTCAAGCATTCTTTTAAATCTTCTGTAGAAATGACAGGGTTGCCTTCACCTGAGAAAAAAATTCCAAGAATATATTGTCTAAAATCAGGAACTTATATTCAGTTTTTATCCCTACTGACAGAAAGCAGTTGTAACACACTTCCCCCTAGCTCCTAACACCCTTCTGAGAATATGGTGTTGAAGATTAGGGAATTCTTAGAAAGCAGAGGCTTTGAGAACACGTATCTTACTTCCTTTTTCCTTTCAGCAGTGTTGGATCAAAGGATATCAGTAGCCAAAAACGTTTTTTGTCTTCATGGAGGACTGGTGAAATTGCAGTAGGGCAGATTTATTAAGAACACCAAAGTTAACAAATGATACCAAATCCCTAATACCTGGGCTGCAGTCAGTTATTTGTAACTGCATCTAGCAATTACTGTTCCCTCTTTTTTAACTTTATTAATTATACAACATTGGTTTGTAATATTTATGGTGTTCTAGATATATTTAGGAAAAAAAAGTTCTATTAATATCAATTACATTGAAACATTCTTTATAGGATTGCTGCTGTCACTTAGGGTCTATAAAGCAATCAAATTAGAGCTATTCAAAAATATACAGGACTTTTTATAGAAATCTATAACCCACAAATACTTACAATAGTCTATTTGCCTTTAGATACTAATTCAAATGTTTTGAAGAAGAAAAAAACAATCTTACATGCAATTTCCACACAAACAATAAAATTAAATAGGCTTCCCATTTTGTTGTTGCATAAGCACAAATAATGCAAAATGAGACTATGGCACAAAATTGATCTGGGACACCAATATATCAAAAAGAAATCTAAAAAAAAAATATACATTGGGTTAATAGTAAACAGAAAGCATGAAAAAAGAACAAGCCATTTGTCCTGAAATTATTTTCAATCTAGTGTCCTTTAAAAAGCATTTAAAAGAAGAGAAATAAAACAGTCTTGCCTGGGAAACTAAATTATAATTTTTAACTTTTCATTAAACCCCTTAAACATGGTGTGTGGAGTGGGGACTGGAATTCTAACACTTAAAAAAAACATTTTGGTGTGGTTTCAAAGCTGCAATATTCTTCCTTCATATCTCTTTCAAAAGCAAACAACTGAAAGAACTGTATACCTCAGAATATATACAGAATACCTCCACTAGAATTGCGAAGTTGGAAGCAGCCATGTGCCCCTGTTCAGTGAAGGAATCGAAATTAAAGCCTGGCTATCAAGTCTCAACTAGAATACAGCCGTGGATCACACCACTTCCTTGGGTATTTGATTCCATTTATCAATTGTTTTCACTATTAATACACTTTTAACATTGAATTGAAATCTACCTTCTTGTAACAAATCCTCACATTCTGGAATAATAACAAGAGGATCACAATCATAAATCTGTGTAACATACTTTCAGGAATCTGGGCAGTGCTATATGTCTAGATTTTGCTTCTCAAAGCCTAAGTAACTCGAGTCCTTCCCTCTCTCCTCATAGCAATTAGAATCAATTAGAAGAATCTAGTTCCCTAGTCATCCCTGTTGCTCCTCCTTTCCTAAGTGATCCAGTTTCTCCAGAACTCCTGTAAAGTACACAACTAGGCAACTACTGTATATTTTGGGATACAATAAAAATAACAAAACACAAAACTAAATGTATTAATTATAATTTGGAAACTATGCTTCTCGCATTGACACCTGGCTCACAGTGGTGGCTCTAGCAGCCATGTCCAATAGGGCACCACGTGGCTACTGTGCCACTTCTGCTTGATCACGGCCACTATGAAGCAGCCCAACTGATGTGCCGGTGCCGCAGCCACGAGGTGAGTCTGTGGGTGGAACTGCCCCCACACAGGCTTATGTCAGGGCCCCTGAAACCAGCCAGGCATGCCCTGACACCTGCGTGCGGCCGCAGCACCAGCACACTGCTCGGCTTCCTGCTCCTTTGTAGCCATGAGCAAGCAGAAGTGGGCCGGCAGGCATGTGGCCTCCTGCTGCACATGGCTGCTGGTGCTGCCACTACAAGGCAAGGCAGGTGTTGGGGCATGGATGACCTGGCTGCGGGAGTCCTGAGATAAGCCGGTGCAGGGCATGTGGGACAGCTCCACACACACACACACCCCACCTCCTGGCCACAGCACCGCAAGCACCAGACAGAATGGCTGGCCAGCTGCGCAGGCTCTTAAGTAGGGCTTATTTTCGGGATAGGTCTTATTTTGGGGAAAACAAAAATACTACTGCCACTATCAATATCAATAATCTCATACACTACACATAACTGGTACTGAGGGTATGTGTGCATGTATTTTCAGAACCTATGTAATATACTGCATTTGGAGTAACATTTCATTGCGATTTCTAGTTTTAATCAATGTAGGTTTTCACAATGTAGATTATTTACCCGAAACATCATAGAGTGGATATCCAAGTTCCTCATGTGCTAAAACCAGACCATTAGCAGCTGATTCTTCAGCACATGAACTGTTTCTTGACAATTCACAAGATGAATACATTGCTTCATATTGTTTAGTACAATCCTCTGCAGCTTCAGTATTGCCTGTAAGAGTACAAGAGCAATAAATTGGAAATAAAGTCTAGTAGCATCCCATCCTTATATAAAAAACTAATGTTTGAGAACCTCTTGTGAGAGAGCAGGCTGGCCAGAAAATGGCTGTGCTGTTATAATCCTGTCTCTTTAAGAGCTCTCGGTAGCCAGCACTGCAACCTTGGATATAAAAGCTGTACTGAGAGGCAGCTGGTGATGTTACGTGGGAGCAAAGCTGTTAGATAAGAGATAATTGTCTCAAGGAGTAGGAGTAGGACTTATAAGGAGTAGTTGGAGTAGCAGTAGTAGGAATAGTTGTAAATTGGGTATAATTAAAAGAACCTGTGAGACCTCTAGGTACAAGACCTTAATTACAGAAGTGCTCATATATATAGGTTAGCTTAACTTGGATACATCCACCAATTTTGGCTTTCCCCCCCCAACATTTTTATATAAATGACAGCTTAAAGGGCTGTCAAGGATACTAGACAATAAGAACTACACCACCTTCTCTCTCTCTCCTTCTTTTTACAACCCTGTAATCCTTTCTACATGTCCTTCATTCTTCAGATTACAGCTGTGAAACAACTCCAAAAGCTTGTTTCAAAAGACAAAAAAGGCAAACTATGATTCAGTGATTTATATTTAGACCTTTTCTACAGATATTTGGAGACCACTAAGACAAAACACGTCAACCAAAGTCTCCAAGGCACCAGTGAAAACCCCAAAATTTTAAGTGAGAACTATAACCCTTTGAACATAGATTGTATCTCACCTTTATTACTTTATCAGTAATTCAAGGCAGAAAACGTATCTAATATTCTTTCCTTTCTCCTGTTTTAACCACAACAACCCTGTGAAGTGGGTTGGCCAGAGAGTGACTGACCCAAAGTCACATCCACTTGGGTTTTTCATGAAGTAACAGGACTAAAATTCAAAGTCTCCTGTTTCGTAGTCCAGCATCTTAACTACTACAGCAAAGTTGGCTCTAAGCCAAATATGAGCTACTATATTATTATTTTTTTTATCAAAAAATATTAATCATAATACTTAGTTTAATGGACCAATTAGAGGGAAGAAATATTTGCTATTCATGAATGGTTGCTATATAAGGACGGACATTATAGTGGTGATTTACATCATTTGAGTGATGGCACTGGACAAATGGAAACATCTATCAATTTACATCATTATGATGGTGTCATTATACAACTCTCATAAGCCACTATGTACATTTAAATTTTATCAACTACATATAAAGTTTGTTGCACTGAGATCCCAAAAAAATAGTATTCAGTTAATTAATAAGTTTATTAATTAATATGTATTAATTAAAATTTAAATTTAATTAGGTTAATTTGCTCTGAGTCTGCTCACTGCAACACTGGTTCTTTTTAAAGGAATAATTTAAAATATAATGGAACAAAGAGATGCATGGCTAAATTAAACAAATAACCACCCAGAGTCACCTTATAGAAAATGGGCAGCATTTATAAACAAATAAATAAAAACAGTGAAAATGTACATGGTATCTTATCATTGTTCAGGAAATATAAAGTACAATTATTTATTTTTTATTTTATTAAACTTTTATACCGCCCTTCTCCTTTGGGGGGAGTTATTCTTTTATAGTTTTTAGTGTTTTTAATAATTTATAATGATTTTAGGTCATTATTTTATATTTGTTTTATATTTATTGGATTGTTGTACGCTGCCCAGAATCATTTTCAATGAGATGGGTGGCCATATAAATTTGATTAATAAATATTTCTATATTCTCTCCTTAGCCTCTCATCACCCAGCAACAATTAGCCAAACTAATTCACATAAATACTACAAGATACTTAAGAGTCAGTAACCACTTACTTAGCAGCTACTACATGTCAAATAACAAAACAAAATTTATTCATAGTGCAAATAACTGATGATGAAATCAATGACCCGATTCCATAATAAATTATTTACTAAGTTGCTCATTATTCTAAGGAAGTAGGAAGGATTGTACATGGCCCTCAGATCTCATAATCTTTTTGTTCATAGGGTCAAGTGTTCACTAAGGTGCAGAAATGAGAAAAAGATCAAGACAAAAGTGAGACAAGAAAAGAAATAAGGAGAGGAAAGAAAAAGAATAAGTCAAGAGATCATTTCTGTACATTTAGCAACATGATCCCCTCTTAGCGCGATACTTGGTCATCACTGGGCCACTATACTTACAGTCCTAAGAAAATTACCCTTACTATTCTAATATCTTACCTAACTTTTCTGAAGTTAATGCCTCATGTTAGATGCTATTGGCAATCAGTAGCTATCACAGGTTGTTCAAGAACAAGATTTGCTTCTTACTACTAAATTCTGGTATTAGTGTCACATCTAGAATTCAAAACTAAGAAAGGAATTAAGTAGCATTTAGATATATCAACCTGACATCTTACCTTCTGTACAATTACCCTGCACAGCTGCTGCCTCTTGCCATGATTGCTCAGTGCCGTTAGTTACTGCTGCAGCTTCTGGGTTTCCCTGCATGCTTTCTTGCCATACCTTTGCATTAGGATTTAAGCTGGCACCTTTCGAGGTTACCTGCTGAGAAAACAGAAGATATGCATTAGAAAATAATAAAAACTTCAGAAAATAACTTTGGATTGTTTTTATTGCTCTTTGCTGTTCAATCATTCCACTTAGGCAATCTACACTGTTTAATAAATATACTTGTAATTTATCATTGCATGCAATTGAGTAAATTTAGGTTCCATGTTATTCCTCAATCTCAAAGCACTCAATTTAGAGTATAAAATACTGTAAAATTCTTCTGGTCATTCAACCATCCACACATCTCAGGTTTTACTGTTAGCATGCAGTAAAGCCTGGTTCTTCAAAGATTTTAGGGTGTCGTTCCTCCCTCCCCCACTTATAGCCTTTTCACTCTCTTTTGTGAAAGCCCAAACCTTATACACTGAAATAATGTTTTCCTGAACAAAATCATCTCTCAAAATATAACACAAGAAAAGCCTCTTTATTAAGGCAGCATAACGATACTAAACAAGCACTGACCATCTTGCCACAGAGAAGCACAAGCCAGAGAATAAGGAAGTTGAATTTCCAGAGTCTAGCCTTCTGGAGTCTCTCTAGCATCAAGGAGTAGTTTTAGTACCATCCCCTGTCCATAGAACAGAAAAAAATAGGACATAAGGAAACAGTTTGGATGGCCATTAATATACTTTTGCTCCTATACAAGTTCAAAAATTGTAAAAGCTATATAGTTTTGCAACAAATAAACTACCTAGACCATTTCTCCTACAATCTCTCTATTATGGTATTTGAAGGAGTTATTTTGAAAAAGTAACCCATGCTTAGATTGTATTTAAAATTGAGTTTCATCTATATTTTCCCTTAACATTTGCCCCAAAAGCATTCTTTAAAAAATGAAATTGTGTAAAACTTTTAAAAAACTGTTCTCCACATTAATTCCACAAGAATCAACTAATTAATTAACCTAGGACAGCAAAAAAACAAACTAGAACTTAATTAGTGCATCCTTGTTTCATAACATTAGTTTCCAGAAGCACCTGTGTTTCTGATCAAACAGAAGTTTCTACATATTGTATGACTATTATAAAACCCGATTTAATTGGCTAATGTACAAAGTGCATTCCAAAGGCAGAAATTCACATAAAAATGACTGGCACGGAAAACAATGCTATTTAGTCATTATATTTTAAATATAAAGTATAACAAGTGCTCAACATAAGAATTCCAATACTCCTAAAAAAGTAGGAATAAAATAAATGTTTGCTGAGTATTCCTCAGGTCTAGAACTAAGAATAGCTTCTTCTTTTTTGCAGGATTCGTTTAGTTCTGGATTCTGCAACATGACTGACATTACCCAATATTAGAAAACATACATTTTAATGTAATTATAGAAATTGAATGCAGATATAATAAAAAGTAAAACACCAGCCTCAAGTATATTAATGTTTTGGCTATATACAGGCCAATGGGCATTCTTAAAAATAAAATAGAATTTTAATGTATGGGCACTTAATAATGCCCAATGTTTTATTTAGAACTGACCCAACATGTCCAAGAAAAGATAATAAACAGCATGTGCTCACTCTTATCTTCCTCTTTTACCAAAAATGCCATGATTTTGAACAATTCAATGAATCCCTACCAATGGCATTGCTAATTATCATTCTGAAATACTTTCATTTTTAAAAGAGCAATCCTAACCTACAATCTTACAAGTGGGTAAATAATAATGCTATAAAGGTGACTACTGTACACATTTTGAAATGACTAGTAGTTTTTTATAGTTGGCAGGATTTTCTTATAATACTACTTTTTGAGGGTTTGAAATCATTTATAAAAATAAACACTTTGTTTAACTATAAATTATACTGATGTTTACTAACAATTATAATCTTTAATGAATAAACTCAAACCATAATTAAAATCATGGTTTCTTTATACCAATTCCCTGCTTCTTTTAGCAATCCCAAATTTTCATATATAAGATTCAGCTGAAATCTAAAGCCAACACTATAGCTTACTTTTACAATGTGCTGACAACTCATGGCTGAGCAGCCTTGAAATAAAAAAATAGTGTCGGATATAAGTATTCAATATACTTGTATCAAGTATATTTGGATTAAGAACCTGTTACACAAGGCTATCTTTCAGTGGTGAGATTTCATAATATAGCTTCTGTTTTTATGCAGCCTATATCAGCCTTTATTTTTCCCTTTTTAAAAATGCAATTATAAAATGCAGAATTCATAGCGCTTTTACAGTAATAGAACATGAAGAGATGTATCCCCACTTAACAAATCAAGCAGATGTGGAGACCATGTCTATCAAGAAGATTACCAAAGCTACAACTCTCTCAAAAGCAATACACAACAGAATGTTGTTGTTATAGTATTATTATTACTAGCTGGATACCCGTGCTTCACTATGAAACTATGTGATTGGTCTTGATAAATCAACACAGCTTGAAAATTAATGAATAGTTATGATCTGCCTCTCCTATCCCCTTCTCTACCTTAGCCTTGCCCACAGAAGCCTCTCCTATCCTATCCCCTTCTCTCCCTAAGCCTTGCCCCACAGAAGCCTCCCCTATCCTATCCGCTGCTTGCTGCTGTGAAAGTAAAACTGAAACTGAAACTCCTCTCCTATGCTTTTCAGGCGGGGAGGGGAAGTAGAACTTTTTAGCATCAGAGGGCTGTTTGGAAAGTGAAACAGTATTTGCTGTGTGAACAAGGAGGAGACAGGAAGGAGCGTGGCTCTGGCTTAGCTCAAGTGTTGGTATTAAAGCTGCTTCCTGCTGTGAAAGTAAAACTGAAACTGAAACTCCTTTCCTCTGCTTGCGTTTTGCATTTGGAAGAGATTTCTTTTCAGGTAGGGAGGGGGAGTAGAACTCCTTAGCTTCAGAGCGTGTTAATCATAATATAGAAAATACTAATGCTCTGATGATCATTTCGAAAAATCCTTTTTTAGTGAGCACCTAGAAGCCAAGAGGAACATACGTGACAAATTTCAAGTTTGTAGGCTTTACGGTTCTGGAGATTTCATGATTACAGCGTGAGTGGTTTTCACGTTTATATATATAGATTATAATGTTATAATAATCCTAAAGTACCATCCTTGAATCATCTATGTCACCAATAAGTACTGCATGTTTTTAAAAATGTACAGCCAATTCAGCTCTAGCTCTAGACATGCTTATTAGACAAGTAACCCCTTTGGACATAACTGATTCTGAATAAATACAGATAGTTCTTGATTTGTGTTCACAATTGGGACTGGAAAATTAATTTTTAATATACTGAAATTCATCATACCCCCTAGATGATCTCTTAACAAAAAGAAAACAGCAATACTTCTCTACCTATTATAATTCCTCTGTTGTTGCTATAAATAGGATTTTAAAAGTGCTACTATCTTCTCAACAAAAACACTATTGGTTGATAAGTTATTAGACAACCATGTGTGAATGAGGTCAATGGTTTGTTCACACTTACTTGATTAAGTCACAAATGTTTGGAAATGGAACAATCGGTATTCTTATATCAAGTTGCTGTGGAGAATAGATTTACAGCCACAATTGAGCCCAGAATTTCTGTTTGCAAAACAAGACAGCTGCTAAGCAAGTTTTGCCCCATTTTACAACCTTTCTTGCCATAGTTGTTAAGTGAATCACTGCCGTTATTAAGTTAATAACACAGCTGTAAAGTAAATCTGACTTCCCCATTGACTTTGCTTGTCAGAGGGTTACAAAAGGTGATCACATGATCTTGGGACACTGCAAGTGTCATAAATACATACCAGTTGCCAAGTGTCTGAATGTTGATCATGTGACCATAGGGATGCAGCAATGGTAGTGTGAAAAATTGTCATAAATCATTTTTTTCAGTGCCATTGTAACTTTGAACAGACACTAAATGAAAGGCTGTAAGTCAAGAACTATCTGTATAGGTGAAGTTTTAGAACTAGAATGAACTCATCCTGTGTGTGTTCTCGAGGCCCACAAAAGAATAACAGAATGCACTGTAACAAATGCTTCTTTACTGCAAGGTATGAGTTTGGTAAATTAAACTCAAGTTTAAATACCTTAACATATTTTCCATATCTTACATAAATTAAAATGTTCACAATCTGATACTTTATACCAAAATCAATAATCCAATCATACTTTTAAGCAAATGAAGCATGATGATCACACACACATTTTTGCTTTAGTTTTAGGCAGATTTAAGTAATGCTTTATCTGACATCCACATCCCATAAGAGACTTGACACATTATTTAGGTGATCATTATCAGTCCAAATAATCAAGAAATTCAAGATGTTTAATATTGGTGCACCAAAATTTAATTTTGACTGGAAAATCCATCATTCTCCTTCATACTTTCAGTTCTGGTGGTAATAAGTCATAACATGAAAAAAATCATCAGCATTTCCCAATAAGGTTCAGGTAATGCCAGTCCTTAAATTATCATAAAATCAAAAGCTACATCTTAGATAAATTCTATACACTGTAAAACAAAAGCATTAATAACCTATTGGTACTGGACTTAAGCTAGTTAATGCTCAAATATTTTCTGAGAGGATTTATGGGCAATAGTTAATGTTTGGAGACATTCTAAATTGTATTTAGTGATCTCTCAGGATTGCCATAACAATGATCACATCTGTTTTATGGATAAATTGAAAAAAAGGAAGGAAAGATATATGACAAATATTAGTGGGTTTAAAAATTAGTCAATGTTTGCTTAACTTTATTCACTAGCAGGTTAGTTATGATACATAATATTCAACTGCAGAAAAGTGAACTTTCCTAGAAAAGACAAAGTTAAACAAAATATTTTATTTAGACAATTCAAAGGCACTTCTCAGGTTGTATGGACAAAACTCAAATCCAGCTTTATTGACACTAAAAGATTTAAATATCTAACTTTAACAACAGAGTATTTTATTTAAAAACTCAGTTAACTAAACTAGTTGCATCACCGACAATGAAGGGTTGACTTTTAACTCAGCCATTCAGTTAATATTTAAAGTGCAAGATTTATAGGCAAGGACTATAGGCAAGAGTGCATGTATGTTTCTTCCATTTTAACTGCCAAATATGACAAAATTTACTTATAATATTTGCTCTTCAAATCTATCAGTGTATTTTAATCAATTTGCACAAAGAATTCAATCACTCAGCAACAAGAAATGTTCTTGACTTAAAACTCTAGTAAACTGTTTCACATTTTCTTTCCAGATTTATTATTTTTCTATAGACAGCAAATAAACAGCAAAAGAGCTGTTTTGAATCTTTTATGATCCAGCATCCTGTTCTCCAAAATGTCTAGCATAATGTTGATGAGACAGCCACAAAAATAACATGAGAAACAGCATTTTCTATTGTTCTTCAGTATTAAAATTCAAGATGAGCTAAACCATCTACATTAATTAGACCATGCTGATGCAGCATACAGATTTTAAAGAATCTTTAGTTTTCATTCAACATCATGAGCACGTTTCTTGTACCATTCCAAAATCTACTTTTTTGGGGGGGGGGGGGGTCATAAAACTCTCCCAAGTTTGAATTAAAAGAAACATTAACAGGGTACCATCATCCTATCACAATCTCTGTAATACCTCTTGAACATATACACTATTTTTCTCTGGGGCTATACGTTTACCATACAAGACCAGAAAAATGTGGGGTTTCTTTTAAGGTGCCAAATATATATATATATATCAACCACACCTACACTAGATCCAAACTATCTTTTCTATCAGGCACATCTTCCTTAATAACCCAACTTTATGTCAGTTTCAATGCCAAGGATTATATTTTTAGTCTTCAATATTTTAAATCAAGAAGAGATGGCTATTTTGTCACCAGTTTTAAATTAGATTTTTATTTTTATTTATTTTATTTTATCAAATTTTTAGCCCGCCCTTCTCCTTCACAGGACTCAGGGCGGGTTACAGTCCAAGTTAAAAAACATACAAGTACAAAAATATAAAAACAGTTAAAAGACAAATATTAGTTAGACTGTGTTTCCTTTAAAAA
>JANHFK010003865.1:98692-112977 GCA_036250565.1 Sibynophis collaris | reverse complement strand
TACAATCCACCCCCCCCCCCACAAAAAAAAAACGGGGAAAAAATGGTTTTTTTTCCGGGCTTCAAAATTTCCGGAAATTTTACATCTCTAACTGGGATAAAGACTGTTTGAAGATCCTGGTAAAGACTCCAGCCAACTGATCAGCACAGTCTTTAAGCAGTCGGTCAGAGATACTATCAGGACAGGCAGATGAACTGCTTGTTTGTGTGTGTGTGTGTGTGTGTTTGTCTGTGTCAAACCTGAAAATTGACATCTGTGTAGCCATTTTAGTTAGCTCTATATTATACTCATTTATTCCTTTTATCTCTCTCTGCATATGTAAGGGGCGGGTTTTTTTGGACTCACCACATTCTTAAGGTTGGCAAGAGGGAAGAGATAGTGAGGATTGTTTCAGCTATCCCGTGTGAACAGAGGCTGTTCTTGCTGAGAGTTGGAGTTGGAGTTGGAGTTTGAAGACACTGGGCAATGTTGAATATACTTTCATTGGGGAATGTGACTTTTGTGGGATGTTTCTAATTCACAATATTATGTAGTGTAATTCCGGTTTGTGTCAGATCCGGAATTACAACAGACTTTGTCAATTTGATGCCTACCTAAATAAAAGAAGTTTGTTTTGGAAGATGGACTTTGCATATTTCTTTTTTGAATGGGTTTCATCACTTGGAAACCTAACAGTCTGTCTGTCTGTATTTTTGTTTTGTTCTTTTTCATTGATTATTTCATTGTTCTATTATTTTACTTCTGTTTATATTCCTTTCATTTTCTTCCTTTTTATTATTGTAAGTCATCTAAAGTAGCACCACAGTGAAATAGGTGGAAAATCAATTTAATAAACAAACAAACAAATAAATATAGAATATGCATTGGTGGACATTACAGTAGTTGAGGAAAATAAGTTTTACTTAGAAATGTGGCATTACCAAATGATAGTAGAGTAGCTCAAAAAATTGTAAAATATTGAGACATGGCTTTTAAATTACTAAGATCATGAAATAATGCAAAATTTCTCTCATAAATTTATTCTCTCTCTCTCTTTCTCTTTCTGTCTCTCTGTTTCTCACTCTAACCCAACCCAACCCAACCCATCCAATCCTAGATATCTATTCTAGCTATCCATGTTTTAGACATATTTCAACAATTCATAGGCTAAGGATATCACCCTATCATTTACAGCTATTGACCATGATAGTTGATATTTTGATGAGAGTTCTAGGTCAGCAAAACTGCCATATTGTCCCCTTGCCAATTGTAATGCTTATTGATCAATAAGAGGAAAGAATGGGAAATGGATAAGTAGTGAATGGTTATTGTTGCATTTCTGTTATTAGACAGTTGTCAAATCTATTCATCATGTCTAAACCTAAGTCTAGTTTTCAAGTCACTGCACTGATAGCAATGTTCCAATATTTGAGGAAATACCACAAAGAAGAGGGAGTCAACCTATTTCCAAAGCACTAGAAGGCAATGGATGGAAAGTATTCAAGGAGAGAAGCAACCAAAGAGTTAAGGAGAAATTTCCTAACAATGAGAATAATTAATCAGTGGAATGGCTTGCCTTCAGAAGTTGCAAGTGCTCCATCACTGAAGGCTTTTAAGAAAAGACTGGACAACTATTTGCCTGGAATAATATATAGGGTCTCCTGCTTGAGCAAGAGATTGGAGTAGAAGACCTCTAAGGTCCCTTCCAACTCTTTTATTCTGTTATAAATTGAAAGTGGCAAATATTCTTCCTTAGTCAACTGATGGATAGATAACAACAACAACAGAGATGGGACCTTGAAGGTCTTCTAGTCCAACCCCTGCTCAGGAAGGTAACCCTATACTATTTCAGATAAATGGTTGTCCAATTAATTCTTAAAAACTTCCAGTGTTGGAACACCCACACCTTCTTATGTAAGATGTAAACATACTCCTTGTTTGTATAAAGGGATCCTTTTGAGATAGCATTAAGCACTGATTAATGGTTTTTGATCACCAGCGATTCATTTATCCAGCAACTGACTTGTCTGCCTAGGGCAGGGGTCTACAGTCTTAAACACTCAAAGAGCCATTTGGACTCATTTCCCACAGAAAAGAAAACATCAGGACCCACAAAATCTGGGTGGGGGTGGCCAACTTGACATCACTCACTCCCACCCAGTCACATGACTATCTCTGTCTGTCTCTGTCTGTCTGTCTCCATCTCTCTGTCTCTGTGTCTCTTGTCTCTCCTCTTCCCCCTCTCTCTGTCTGTCTCTTTCTCTCTCTGTCTTTCCCTCCCACTCTTTCTCTCTGTCTCTGTTTGTTTCTTTGTTTGTTTCTTTCTCTCTCTTTCCTTCTCTCTCTCTGTCTGTCTCTCTTCTCTCTATCTTTGTCTGTCTCTTTCTCTCTCTCTCTTCCTCCCTCTCTTTCTGTTTTCCTCCCTTCCTCTCTATGTCTCTCTCTTTCTTTCCCTCCATCTCTCTCTTTTCCCCCTTTCTCTTTCTCTCTCTCTTTCCCCTCTCTTCCCCCCTCTCTCTGTGTCTCTCAGTCTCTCTCTTTCTTTCTTTCTGTCTCTCTCTGTCTCTATCTTTCTCTCTTTCTGTCTCTCTCTTTATCTGTCCCCTGAAGGGAGGGAAAGGAACCCCTGAACTGGTGCTGGGTGGTGGGAATCTGATGTCCAGAGGCCGATAAGCCCAGGAGCAGCTCACCAATGATCAGCTGGTTGGCTGAGAGCCCAAGCTGGCCAGTGGGGAGGCAAGGCATCACAACACCAGCAGCGCTGCACCAAAATCAACTGACATCCGGGAAGCGAGAGCGAGCTGACAATGATGCTGTGCATTGTAATGGGCTCCAGAAGGAGGGGACCCCTCTCCCCCATTCTGAAGCATGCTAAATTTCACTGTGCTGCGCAAGGCACTGCCAGAGCAGCAGTCAGGCCATGGAGGCAGCAACAGCAAATACAGCACAACAAAGGCAGAATGCTGTTTTGGCAAGTGCAGGTGCACTTCACTCCTGCACTAAGATCATGACAGGGCGACAGCTCTTTCATCCCTCTGCTGCAACAGGGTGGCAGGGAGCCGCAGCAGAGGGATGAAAAGGGCACATGCGGCTCTGGAGCCACGGGTTGCTGACACCCAGCCTAGGGAATGAAAGGACAGATTTTACAGTTAGTCTGTGGCAGGTTGGGAAATAAAAGTACATTTGAATGAAACATGCTGGGAATGATTGCAAAAAAAGTGTATGTATCTATGAAACTAGGGAACTGAAGTAATGCTTAGATCAACCTTCCCTTCCAACTTTATTGTGACTATTATTCACAGAATTCTCAGGCAGTATGACTGAAAGGATACTCCATTCTATGAATACATCTTCATTCTATCACTTTCTTCTTTCCCAAACCTGTTTCTCCACCATGTTTTCCTTTACTTCAGCTAATTTTCACCAATTCAAGGTATTCTGAGAAAAGAATACTAAACAGTGTGTGTTTTTGTTGGGCTTTCATTTTTATTTTTGTCATTCCAGACTCAGCATTTCAGGAAGCCTTCAAGATTTTCTGAACTACAATATCCTAATAGTTCTTTTTAGCTGAAATCTTGTTGGCATTATGAGCTAGGCTCATTATTATGAGGAACAATATGTTCTGTTGGGAAATTAATGGTTCCCAATATTATCCTACATAATGTGGTAGAAATAGGACCATTTGATTTTAACATTTCTGTACCGTATATTAATAAATGTACAGTACATACTTAAATATACAATAGGCTCAAGGTAAAGTATTTTTTTCTATTCTAATATGTGATGCTTTTCTAGAAATGGACAGCACAGTGGGAAGTCAAAACAACATCCAAGAAGAAGACATTGACAAACTGTTTCCATACTGATGCCAGGAAAATGACATAGATGTGTCCATGTGGTCACTAGGTGTGAGTTTTTCTGAAGGGTATCTTAAATATTTACTGTTTTATAGTTTAAATTAATTATGTATTTTGTACTTTCAATTTACAGAGCTGTACCTTCAGTCATTAAAACATTTTTATGTGTAGTGCTAATTTTTTGTTCCCTTTCAAAAATACAGTTTGGTTAATACAGCTTCCTATTTCCTGATGGCCAAGGAAATGGACTTTTGTGTTATGGATTTATTGTGTGGTCCATGGAGACAGATATTTGTGAGAATGAAAGACAGTCAAACTTTAGAAATGAACTCTAGCAGTTTCACAAAGAGAATTATAGGTGTGTTATTTTCAAAAGACATGGTTACACAAGAACTAATCTCAACGGAGAATCTAGGTTATGGAAACATTAACCTTCTCTCTCTCTGGGGGTCAAAGTGGGAAATGAGTGATAGAAAGAGCACCATGTGAACAAATGAAAGATACACCAGGCAAAGGAGCATTTCTGGATCTTGGAAAGATAATTGGGGGGTGGGGAGAGAGAGTCAGAATAAGGGAACATAATAGGAAACAGAAAGTTAAAAGAGTAACTTGCAGTAGTGCCGATAACGCTGCAGATGGCCAGTCTCATTAATGAGCTACAGATTTGCGGAAAACGTGTTGCATCAGGGCATAGCAATACAATATGATTTGTGGTTCTAGTTTAATTACAGTACAGACTCTAATTAATTGTTTCCTTTATCTTTTCAAATTTGAAACTTTGACACAGCCTGGCTCAGATCCTTGCCAGGTACTCTCTCACTTCTCTTTTTATACCATAATACCTATACTTGTATTCAGGGGTGAAATACACTTACTTTGGCTACCAGTTCGTAAATGTGAGGATGCATGCGCAAAAGGCAGAGGGTAAAAAAATGGGATGTGATGATATCTGGGCGGGTGGGCAGAGCTTCCCACCACTAGCGCTACCGGATCACATGATCTAGATAGATCCGGCTGAATTTCACCACTGCTTGTATTGTGTGTGATTAATACATTAATAGACTGAAAAACACAAAGTTATTCAGGTACTGATATCCAAATAGATACACAAATGTATTGCAAAAAACAAAGTTCTCGTCTCATGTTATAGCATGAATTGGCCTGATTCACATATTAACTAAAGAGATCCGAAGAGCAATCTCTCTCTCAATTTAAAACAAATAGAATTTCTCGAGAAAAATGTTTATTAAATCTGGATAGTGATTTTATTGTTTTAAAATTATTTAGCGTTTTAATTGCAATGTATTTTTTGAATGTAAGCCACCCAGATCATCAACTGATCATCAATTGAGATGGGTGGCTATAGAAATCGATTGACCGAATAAATCAACGAATGAACAAATAAATATATCAGGATATAAGCATTTTTTCCATGAGAATGTAATCACTTTTTTCACAACAATCCAAAATTGAAATATCTAAAGCTCTCCATCAGTCAACAGTTTCCAAATGTGAGCAATTTAACAAAATATTGTTAAAAACAGTTTAACAAATGTTCCTATTTTTAATTATATAAAATTAATTTATACAAATTATATAAAATTAATATAAAATTATATAAAATTAATATAAAATTATATAAAATTAAAATTTATATAAAATTAATTTATACACCTTCCAAAAACCTGGATCACCATAGGGATAAAGTTATTAAGAAATTGGTTCAGAGATGTTTGCTTTAAAAATGCAATGCAGCTCCTATAATCAATATCCATCCATTTCTCTCTCTCTCTCTCTCTCTCTCTCTCTCTCTCTCTGACCAAAATATTTCAAAAGTACAAAACATATTCCCACCATCATCAATTCTATCCCTTTCTCCTTGCTTACTACTTCAGTGGCCTTGCAAAAGTCAGACACAGCAGTTTGCATGTGTTTCCCTTTAGCTCCACTTGATTTCTTTTGCATCACTTTCTTGCTGGCCCTGATGCAAATACAAGTTGGTTGTCTGGTTGACTCTTCTATTCTATGGAATGCTTGCTGCCCTCTGAGTTTGGTTGATTGCTTGCAGACGTTTCATTATCCAAATGCCAGTGAGTATGGTGTTTGCTCCTCCTTTATATACAATAACTTGCTCCGCCAATGTTGGTGGCGATGTGGTTCTCCTAGATAGTTCTTAGATTAAGGTATTGTTTTTTGCTCTGGTTTATCTGAATGTTGGCTGCTGGAGAGGATATGTTCTGATCTTTTTGTTGCCTCTTTTGAATGGTGTGTAAATGTGGTTTATCTCTGTGTTTAAAACGGGGAGCAAAGGAGTCAGATCTTGCACTATTGGGTTTATGTAACAACCCCAAACTAATTTTTTTTTTGCTTGCTGTATCTTATTTTATTTAGATTGTCACGATAACAGGTATAAGTATAAACATGGACATGAACACAGGAATGAGTACAAATAAATGGGACAGTGGGACAGGGACGGTAGGCACGCTGGTGCACTTATGCACGTCCCCTTACAGACCACTTAGGAATTGGGTGAGATCCATGGTAGACAGTTTAAGGTTGAAGCTATGGGGTTTGAAGATGTAACAACGGAGTCGGGTAGAGCATTCCAGGCATTGACCACTCTGTTGCTGAAGTCGTATTTTCTACAATCGAGTTTAGAGAGATTTACCTTGAGTTTGTATCTATTGTTTGCCTGTGTATTATTGGGATTGAAGCTGAAGTAGTTGTTGACAGGTAGAACATTGTAGCAGACAATTTTGTGTACTATACTTAGGTCAGACCATAGGCAGCGTAGTTCCAGGTTGTTGAAGGCCAAAATTTCAAGCCAGGTGGCATAAGGTATTCTATTGTGGGGCAGAGGAGTGGAGTACTCTTCTCATGAAATACTTCTGGACCCGCTCAATTGTATTAATGTCCGATATACAGTGTGGATTCTAGGCAGATGAGCTGTATTCGAGAATTGGTCTGGCAAAGGTTTTGTAGTTTGCAGTTCGATGTTACTGGAGAATAAGCTTCGCAAAATTGGTCAACAACTCTTAATGTCTTTTTGGCAATGCTGTTACCGTGAGCTCTGGGGCTTAGATTATTTGAGATCATTTGATAATTCTCTATTTGAACCCCTCCTCCAGACTGAGATGGTTGCTCTCCAACACTTTTAAATGTAATATTTAATCCCCTCTAGTTTAGGGTCCAAAAGCACTTAACAAGCATTTTCAAAAAGTGATTAGAAAAGGAAGTATGCAAACGAAGTGCTATTTCAAAGGCACGATTGCAGTTTGAGCAAGATAGCTATTTCCTTGTCTCCCAAAGTGCTAAACCTGCTGGAGACTGCTATTTTGTGATCTCTTCATGGGCAATTTGTGTGCAATTATCAAAGAGCTGTCTCTTCAGTCTGCTGAGGTCGTTGGCTCAGTTTTTCAGAACCATCTTTGTCATTTATTCTCTGAAAATCCCACAACTCCACACATTTATATCATTTCCCAATCCTTCACTAGGAAGGGCCTGGTTCTGTCTTCTTTGCAAGTTATAGTCTGAGTGGTAAAAATCCCTTCATTTAATCCCACAATCTCATAGTTTTATTTCCCTCTGTTTATCTTTATATCCAAAGTCTACTTACTATATCTTCCAATTCAGAGTATCCAAATTACTATTAAAATTAATTATTTACTTCTCATGCAAATTGTAACTCTCTGAGTTATATGTTATTTGCATAAATTTAAAATCAGAGTTATGAAGTATTATTATTATTATTATTTTTGCTCTGCATATTGGTACATGCTTTCTATTTTTTAATTCTGCCTTTTAAAACAGTGAATAGTCTTATTGTGAATGTTGCTTGAATTTTGCTGCATTCAGAAATCTGGTAAAAATGGGGTGACTTTTTCAGTGTAAATGTAGGCCTTACATATTGGGGGAGATAGTATATGTCAGAGTTGTGTAGAATTCTTTCATTTCTGTATACCATGATAATGTTGAAAGCAAATATGTTAAGGTGCATATTTCATTCTATTTTAATGAATTTTAAATTGTATTTAATATGTTGATTGAACAGAGTTCATACCTTAAGGAGTCTATTTTTCACTTGAATATATCAAAAATTCACTCTGGAAATATTTACCTAGTATAACTACATGAAGTGATGCAAAGCAAAAATAACTGCGTTTGAAATGTTAGGAGCCAAAGCTTTCTTAAATGCAAGCAACTATCCATTTGTTTTAGATTTATATCCTAACCTTCTGCATATAGTACTCCAAATGGTTAACAATGACACTAAACAGAATGGAAATGGTTGAAACAGGGTATTTTAAGAATAGGAGAATAGAGTTGACTTGAATTAACTGGTCCCAATTTCATTTCCCTGCAGCAATTATGTTTTATTTTGAGTTGAAGATAAACAATCCTAATAAAGAGTTTATTTGATTTATAAAGACCACCTTCATAAATTGTGAATTTCTTTCAGCTTTTTACTGTTACCTGTGAAGTTTTACAAAGATTTATCTGACAGTGATGTTGAACCAGGTCTGCCCATCCTCCATATTTTTTGCTGGGTATTTTTCTTTCTCATTCATCATTTCTTCCACAATCTCATTTGGCACCTTTCTTCTTTTTAGCGTTGCTGTGCTTAGGATATTAGCTTTTCAACAATGTTAACAATGACTTTGGAAGAGCTTCTGAGGATCTCAGAACTAAGGAAAGATTATTTTTGTCACAATAAAGTATAAATTTGATATTGCTGGTCTTGAAAATGCTCCCTGGGAAAAAAAAAATTCAATTTCCTTTGAATTATTTTTGCCAGAATAAAGGCAATGCAATGTTGATACAATATGTATGCTTCTATTTGGAATGATTCTCAAATATTTATTTATTGCATAAGAAACCCAATTTACAAATGGAGTCCTAACAAAGTGCAATAAGCCAACATAAAGATAACCATAATGTAAAAATAATGCAAATGTATCTTGAAAACTGGCAAACCATATTCTTTACTAATTTGAATATAGTACACATATTGACAACAAAGTCTTAAGTAAATCTCCTTCTCAACAACTTGGTTTTTAAAGGTCAAAAACAGCACTCGGTATCAAAAAGTTTATTAATAACCAATATAAAGGTCCCATTGGCTTATAGACAGTTTGCTGCGTTTTAGATCAATCGCAGATTCTAAGTAATTTTCAAAGGCAACTCCATGTAATGTGTAATGTAAACGTCCAAACAGAAAGTTCAAGGGCCTTTTCAGAAAAGATGGCAGCTAGCATATTACTCACAGAAAGGCAAAATCCTCCTAAACCATCATCTCCACATGTGTTTTAACATAATGCTAATGAAATCTGATCTGAGCATAGAGAACAGACAAAGGTGGGTAAGTTCAAGCCATAGACAGGGGTGGTATTCACTTACCTTCGCTACTGGTTCGCAAATGTGAGTACACATGCTGACTCCACGCATGCACAGAGCCTTCTGCGGATGCACAGAGGGTCAAAAATGGGATGTGATGATGTCCGGGTGGGTGGATGGAGCCTCCCGCCACCAGCACTACCAGAGTGCATGATCTGTATAGAACCGGATGAATTTCACCACTGGCCATAGACCACCTAAGTGATTTCATCATCAATATATACTGAGTAAAAAGGCATTCAAAAAGGCTTGACATGAGTTATAAACAAAAGCCTTTCATGGCACACAAGTGACCTTCCTTTAACATTAATGATCATATCAATATCTTATCAAGGTGAAGAAGAATAAGTCTACCAAGGAAAACTGGCAGGTATTGATTCAATCTGTGGTAAATCTGACAAGATTTCAGATTTGGGCTTCACTTTTCTGGTGTTTAACAATTTGAGCTTTCATAGTACATTCTCACATCAAGTATATGTATTGGTATGGGAAGTGCATTATAAAGCCCTATATGAAAACCATAGTAAGTATTACATAGCTCTGTAACAGAGCTAGTGGAGCTTGAAAAATAGCTCTCAGTCTTGGTATCAGAAACAGAACTGATAAGATCTCTGAAAGTCACAAAGCTCCAAAGTTACACTATATCAGAAACAGTGAAATCCCAACTGATAAATACCAGCATTTGCTTCCTTATTTATATATATCAACCAAGGTGACCTTATATCAAAGCTTTGGCGATACTCCTCTTCATGTGTGTGAACAAACAATATATGGCTAATTATAGACTTAATCTACTGAACAAAACCAGTAAACTATTTGCCAAGCTTAAACATTTTCAAGATTGGGTTGAAGCCAAGGGAATTATTGCAGATGAACAAACTGGCTTTAAGAAGGGCTGGTTAACTTGTTCTCCACTGTCTTGTGCAGAAACAAAATGGAAATCTCCCTTGTCCATGTGTTTCTGGATTTTAAATTTGCTTTTGATTCCATCTCCAGAAGTATTTATGAGAAAAAAACTCTACAGCACATTGATTGATAATTTTTTTCTTCAAAATTTAGTGCATGATACTGCTGAAAGCAACTACTTGGAAAGATTAACTGTCATTGTCAAATAGCTTTTAATAAGTTATATCTTAAAGAAAAGAGACAAAAGCTTTGTCTTCTACACTGAATCATCATTTTGCAACTCCATGCAAATAATTTGTTTGGTACTTCCTGAATCAAATAATGTTTTGTAGTACTATGAATAATGTTATATGCATAATTATGAAAGAATTCTGGAGCAGAAGGTCACTATATTAGATAGTCATCACATTTTTATCCTGTCCTTTCTCCAAGAGTGCATACATTACTTTCTCACCTATTTCTAGTTTGAATTCACTACTATGAGTTTTTTTATGGCACCAGTGGCCCTACATCCGTGATGGTGAAACTATGGAATGGGTGCCAGAGGTGGCACACAGTGCCCTCTCTGATGGCAAGCAAGCCGTCGCCCCAGTTCAGCTGCGCTGCGCATGCGTGGGTGCCTCCCATCGGCCAGATGGTCTTCGGGTCTGTGCCATGCATGTGCAGGGGTTAGGGAGCATGCAGGGGGCCACACACAATGCACGAGGGGATGGGATGCATGCACGGGGCCGCATGTGCATTGCATTTTGGGGGTTTGGGCACACACGTGTGCATTCGGGCACTACATGCACGCGCTTTGGGCACTCGGTCCGAAAGAGGTGAGCCATCACTGCCCTACATCATTCAGTCAGCTTCATTCCTAATGAGGAATTTAAACTGAGCTTCTCCAATCCTAGTTTATTCCTAAAAGAGTGTTTCATATATCACAGACACAAAGCAATAATAGATTAATAGCTAAATTACAATTTCCTGAGTTCAGACAACACAGTATGCAATTGTTTATGAATTATAATAGCTGGCTGAGTTCACACAATATAGGCATGAAGAACAAACATTGAACCTTAACAAAACAGAGAAAAGAGCTTCCATGTGTCCGAGAATACACAATTCCATTTTGTAGATTTCAAAAAGCCCTGTATCAAAAGTCTATAAGTGTAACAACAAACGCCATAAAACATGAACAACTTAAATAAAATTATATTCCAAAGTAAATTGAAAGTAAACCATGCATAAACCTCTTAAGATCAACTCTATGATATCAAATAACAGCATAAGAAATATTATTTCTACTTTGTATATAATGTATATATACTTTGTATATAATGGGTCTTCTTGTAATCACAGGCACAAAAGCCTGAATCAAACTTTTATCCCAGCACTATGTTTAAGTTTATGCAACATCTTTAAATCAGCATGCCTCATCTGTGAGTTATTCTAACAACTGTATACACTCCAGTGTAAGATTAAACATTTTATTCATACTTAAGATGAACAAATTTCCATTCTCTCTCTTTATACTTTCTACTTTTGTTGCCTGATCTCTATTGAGCACACCATGGGAAATGAAAAGAATTTAATGTTGATTGCAGTAATAAGAAGTATCCATGGAAATATAAGACTACTGTTGAATGACAAAGAATGGAATTCATGCTTGGAATGTTAATGCAGAATGGATACATACGCCATTACCTGAAAGAACAAATACAGTTTACAGAATCTAGGAATAGTAATAGCACTTAGACTTATAAACCGCTTCATAGTGCTTTACAGCTGAAGAGAAATGGAAGGAACTGAAAATGTTGAATCTTGAAAAATGCAAATTGAGATGTGATATGATAGTATTCTTCAAGAGCCTGAGCAGAGGCCACATAGAAAAAGGTCAAGATCTACTTTCAGTTTTCACAAAGACCAGAATTTGGTTTTAAGTGATAGGCGAATAGTCTCCAGTTCAATGATAAAAAAAATAGCAATAAGAAAAGTTCAAGAGGGGAACCAATTATTCAGACAAGTTATGGACTCACCCTTCACTAGAATTCTTTAAGCAGATTTTGACCAGTTGTTTTCATAGACATTTTAAATTGGATTCCTACATAGAGCAGGAGATGGGTTTAATTTTATAAATGGCCAAGTCTTCCAAATCTATGATTCTATAACTATGATAGAAAAATCAACATATGTAACATAATTTTGAAATGCAGTTCTTCTTGTGGTATAATCAGAAAACAAAACAAAAAAACCCAAATTCTGCTGTATCTGTATAAGCTTAATTTGTTTTGCTCAAGGCCAGGTATTTGGCACGTTGGGTTCACATTGTATTACAATAATTATTTTGAAAATTATGTAAAGGATATATTTCCATAGATATTGATGGACTAAAATCATCATTTCCAATATCAGCCTGAGTGCTTGTTATATAGCTATTATGTGCAAATATCAAGTGCAAAAGGGAGATTAGAAATTGTTGTCTGTATGTGAAATACAATAATAAGATTGTTAAAAGAGAGCTTTGAAGTTTAGTTTTCTTGTTGGATTTATCTGTTAACTTTATTTTTAACAGTAGATAGATGGTAGGTCAAATTAGCTGGGCAATAGAGCTTTAGAAGTTTATAAATAGATCTGTTTTGCAACGTGGGGGGAACTATTATTGTTAAAATATATTTATCAGTATTCAACTAGGATGTTTGTTTGTTTTTCCTTTTTCTTCTTTTATTTTTCATGCACATTTCTTTTGTCTTGCCTACTTTGGCTTTGTAATTGTTTCCTTTTTTGTTGAAGTTTGTATTTTAACTTTGGAAATAAAATTATTATAGAACATTGATTGGTTATTTGGATAAACATCAGAGCATGTAAGAAAGCAAAGGGAATAAAGATCAATACATTAATAAGGTATAAACAAGAATTTTAAAAAAGCCTAGAACTGGACCACATAATATCAAAAATTATTGCTCTGTATGAAAGGTTAATGATTTGGCTAAGACATGGTAGCATCTTTTCCAACTGTTTTCTTGAGCTTCAGTGCCCTTCATCAGATGCAGCTTTTGACTTGACTAAGGTGAACCATGTCCAGCTTCAGTCTTACAAAAATACTGCAGGAATATATTGAGACATTAGGATCATATCTTTGCTCATATTTCTAGTTTGGGAAAATGAATTTTTAAAAGACTTAGAAATGTAATAGCTTTTCTGTTCTGCACTAGAAATTTATCTTTCCTACAACTGGCATAAGTATCCCATTTCAGAAAGGAATTCAAACAGAGTAGTCATGATTTGAAGGCTGGAGTTTTCCAGCAACCAGAAACAATTTCTTATTTAGTAGTACGCTTCTGTATGGTTTATCCATATTATAAAACGTTGGCATTTCATTTTTAAAAACAAGGAAACAAAACATTTTAACGTATAATTATATTTATTGAAAAATTATTTGGGAATGTCAAAAACCAAATAATTCACAGTCCCACTTAGGTAGATAGTTTAGTTCAATTACATTGAAATAGGTTAATGTATATGAATATTGATTCAGTTTAAAAGAAGTTTACTTTAGCATTCTTGTTTACTTTCCATAGTTCATTTTTGCAAAAATCACCTGGTATCATTAAGAAACGTTTGCTTCTCACATGGAAATGTCAACATTTCATCAAAGCAAACAAAATCCTTCGCTTTTAAATCCTGAACTAATGGCCCAACTAGCCTGGCAATTGTGCCACATCCATCTGTATAAGCCATGCAGCAACATCTACAGGAAGCATTAAAAAAGTCAAGATGGCAGCAGCAACAATACAATGGAAGCATATCTCATGTACATTGCTTTCTAACCAATGTTCACTTGTCTCTTTTTGTGCCTTACAATCTGTTTATATAAAATACTGAAAAGATGGAAATTGGAAATTGTCTTCCTTCTTCCTTCCTTCCTTTTCCTACTCTTGGACTGTGAACAAAATGAAACACAATATAATAAATAATCACTCTCACTCTGCTAATTAATTAATCTTCTCATCATTTCTATCACCCATCTCCTCCCACTTATGACTGCATGACTGTAACTTTGTTGCTTGTGTCCTTACGATTATATTGATATTGTTTCCTAGTATGATTTGATTGCTTATTTGTACCCTATGAATATCATTAAGTGTTGTACGTTATGATTCTTGA
>JANHFK010003865.1:65309-77942 GCA_036250565.1 Sibynophis collaris | reverse complement strand
TGGAGGTCTTCTAGTCCAACCCCCTGCTTAGGCAGGAAACTCTACACCACTTCAGACAAATGGTTATCCAACATCTTAAAAACTTCCAGTGTTGGTGCATTCACAACTTCTGGAGGCAAGTTGTTCCACTGATTAATTGTTCTAACTGTCAGGAAATTACTATTGAAATAGTTCCTTCTCATGAAAATAATTAACAAGTTTAACAAAAATAAAATATCTTGGTGGAGATTGCAAATACCTGTAGAATAGAAAAAATAATAATAATTTATCCTTGTCCTTACAGAATAATAATGCACACGCGGAATAAATGCATATATGCTATTTGAATATTTTCTATGAACTTAATAAAATATTTTCTATTTATGTAAGTGGAAGCATCTCTCGCTCTAGATTATAAACAATGATTCCAAAATGTGCCTTAACAGTTCTAAAATTGAATTGGTGATAGAAACAATATTAAGGTGCTATATCTGGTTTAGGTACTTTGAACAGAAAATAAAATAATGCAATGTTTAGTATTTTATTGATATTAAAAAGAAAAATGTTTTTTCCCCCTTTAGTACCCTAGTACCAGTGCCTCTTGTACTAAAATCCCAATGACGTCTGAAGTATCTTTTGTGGATGCTTCAAAAGAGTAGCTAAATAAAACAAAGATTAATCCCCTCCCTTATCCCTTCATTTGTATATTCCAAATTGTGTGACATTCGCTCACCCTTTAACCACAGATTTTAAGGGTAATTTATTACTTTTGGGTCCTTTTCCTATAGCTGAATTAAAGTGCTATTTGCCCTTCCTTGATTGGCAGAAAACTACACTGTTATAACATTTTTGGTCTCTGCCGCCAATCCCTTTCCTGACTCTGTCACATCTGTTCTGCATCACTGCCAAAGGCTGTGGTTCTGATTACATGTGTGCAGCGCATGATAAACAGAGCAACTTGTTGAGGTCTCTGACTTTGCTGCCTCCCTTCCTCTCGTCAACATGGCAACAGCTGGCAGAAAACCCCTGCACTGCAGCAGGAACAGGGTGAATTAGGGACCAGGACACTTCCAGGCATCTGTACCCTGTCTTTTCTCTTCTATACATGATACAATTTTTACAGACTGCTTTCAAAAGCCAAATAGGAATTACAAAGGGAACAGAGTCACCTACAGTGTGTCTTTAGATTGGTTCTTGATTTTATTTTTTTCACAGTTCGATATTGCAGCAGAATTGGCAAAAAAAAGAGGCGGAAAACATACAATTCCAATTCGGTGGTCTAATGCTCTATTGCCAATCCACTCAGCCACCATCACTGCAAAGAAGCATCACTGTGATGCTTCTTTGTTCAAAAGTAATGTGAAATCTCCTTTAAGTTGAGTTGAGGCAGTTCAGGTAGTTTTCTTTGCAAAGCGAGGAAGTGAGGCAATGATTGAAAGAACAGCTCTTTGAGAAATGCATTTCATAATGGTGGCAGAAAAAGCTGACCAAGGACCAGAGTGGTGCACTTCTGATTTCATCAGCCTAAAACATCCAGTACTTACTTCTCTGATCATTTCAAATGCTGATCACCACTTTTTTTCACATCTTTGGTCTGCCATTCAATAGTACTGGGATAAAGGGAAGAACATTATTTTAACATTAGTACAGCTAAGAATGATTACCTTGCTTAAACTGTCTCTCATGCAGGCTAGGAACAAATTGATGGTCACATTGTGGAGATAAGAGGTTAAATTGCTGTTAAACAGGAATGATTATGCTACGTGGCTGGTTTTAAATGGGGACTTAAATGGGGACTTCCTAAGGCAGTTTTCTTGTGCTTTTTCATGTGGTACCAATTCTGTAGATATTAATATTTATTTATTTATTTACAAGTTTCTTATTCTGCCAATTCATTTAGACTCTGATCCAAGCACCCCCAAAACATAATTCTCACTTCCCAAATTAAACACTCACAAATAGTTGCCTAGCCACTATTGGGTTAATGTTTGAATATTTAAAAAAAACCACATAGCTCCAATGCTTTTGGATTGAAAATCCAGACATACTTATGGGATCAAGTGATTTACAGGACCATCTCTCCCAAGTGGTGTCTACATGTCCGGATAGATCCATAAGAGAGGTGACACTCCAGATCCTTTCTTAGGAGAGTGTCTTTGTTAGGACTCAGGAGAAGACTCCACCATCTGGAAGATCATCTCCTAAGAATTAGGCTTCCTGACTCTGCTTGTCTTTTGCAAGACACTAAAACACTGGTTATGCCACTGAGCTGGCAGGTCTCCTGATAGAATGGGTGAGCCCTTCTCATGGCTTGTTTGAATGTTTGTGAAACTCTCGGCTGCTATTTTTTTTAACTTTAATTGATTTTTACAGTTTTTATTTTGTTTTAATTGTGAGTTACCCAGAGTAATGTACAGTACATGAGCTGGGCAGCCTATAAATTTACTAAATAAATTCAAACTTTTGGGGCAATCCATAATGTGGGTGAAGTGTTGAGAACACTTGTTTTCTGGGCCACACACTCCCATAACTTTTCACATAAAACTGCAACCTGTTCTGCATAACTTTAAAGAATAGGCAGAATCATTTCCTGCCAGACTGTCCTTGATATGGACTAGCGTTGCATCAGGTACCAGTGATTTCTATATTCTTAATATCCTTACATAAACTTATATGTTCTCATTATATAACATGATATATAAGTTAAGACCACACTTGAAATATTGCATCCAGTTTGCTATGGCCATCTCGCTTTAGCCATCTCGCCATGGCCATCTTGCTGCAGCCAACTCACCACGGGACAATTTGCCACGGGATAACTCAACATGATAAATGTAATCTGCCACTGTTTCTTCAACATTATTTCCATTTTTGCCAGAAACAATAGCAGCTAACATTTATCACATTGAGTTATTCCATGAGGAATTGTCTTCAGTGACTTGTCCCTTGTCCCGTGGTGAGATGGTAATAGTAAGATGGCCACTGCAAGTTGTAGGATATACACTTGGTTTAAGGAATTGCAAACAATTGTCAAGTGCATAGCTATGCTGCTCTAAAACTTTGTTATTATTATTATTATATTATTATTTTGTTTTCCAAACTACTGTACAGGTTTTTTTTAAAATAATACTGTTTGCTTTCATAGAATCATAGGGCTTGAAGGGACAATGAAGATCTCCTAGTTCATCCACACCATTTCACTATTGTATTCTCATACCATCTCAGATAAATGGTTGTCCAATTTTTTTCTTGAAAACCTCCAGCAATGGCACACCCACAACTCCAGAGGAAAGCTGTTCCATTGTTTAATAATTCCTACTGTCAGGAAATTGTTCCTTATTTCCAATCTAGATTTCCCCCTGATGAGCTTCCAACCATGGCATCTTGTCCTACCTTCAGGTGCTGTGGACAATAAATCAATGTCCTCTTCTCTACGGCAGCTTTTCATGTATCAAAAGATTACTATTATGCCTCCCCTCAGTTTTTTTTTATTTTTAAAGCAAAACATCCTTAATTCCTTTAGCAATTTTTCATAAAATTTAGCCTCCAAACCTCTTGTCATCTTTGTTGCTCTTCTTTGTACTCTTTCTAGAGCCTCAGCATAATTTTTGTATTGTTCTTGATGCAAGCTAGGAATACATTGGCTGTGTGTGTGTGTGTGTGTGTGTGTGTTTCATTTTGCTTTATTTATGGGTAGCAGGGCTTTTACATAAGTCATTTAATTAATGTTAATTCAGACATATAGCCAGAAACCGCCATATTTATTTCCATTCTACCATCAAACTACGAAATTGTTTGCTCTGCTTATCCAGAGTACAATCTCTTTGTACCTTGCACTATGTTTTGTACAGTATATAAGTTATCCTGATTGTTTCTTTCAGCCAAGAGATCCTCCATATTTATGCTTTTTAGTTCAGATCTAAAATTAAACTGTGGTTTGCTAGGGTTATAAATTTATTACTTACAATCAAAGGAATTCCTTTCTAGCCTTCCTTTCTAGAATTCCTCACTCAGATGCCTAAACTATTTTTCCATAATCAGGAAGAATTCTGTATTTTTTTCCCTGAACTTTAATTTTCGTTACAGAACTATGTGGCCTTGTACATTCAGAGAAACATTAATGCTGATAAAGGATGTGACAAATTAATACCTGCAAATATATATTCAAGCAACTAATTTTAGTACCTTGAAAGGGCTGTATTATACCTATAAAACTCTGGATTTGAGACCAATATAAGTGTACTATAAGTGTAGTAAGCAATTTAAGAGTATTCCCTATGGGGAACTTGTTATAAATCATTTTGCTGTAGTTTTACAGTTTCAACATGACAGAATGGAAACCAGTAATTCCACATGATGAATCTGAATGCACATACAGTATATTTTGTCTGGTAAGTCATTATTTGATGCAGATTTCTTTGAAGGACTTGATAGGCATGAAATGGAAGCCTAAATGGTTATTCAAGATAAACATTCACCTCAAACAGCACTTTTCTATCCTTACAAAATATTGTATCCTCTATGAACTGAACCTGATATCTGTAGGGAATTGAGAGTTTAAGAAAAATGTTTTTTTACATATTTAATAAATGTTCATTAGATCTTATTCTATTGGAAAGAGAATGTTACAAAGGAAAGTATAGTTAAAAATCAACAAACATAGGTATTTCCAAGTTTGGTTTGCTTCAAGGTAAAATTTCACTAGAAGGCATAGAACTACAATTAAACCATGTTATTAAAAATTCCTAGATACATCTGAAAAGCAATTTAGGGACGAAAAAACCAGGAAACATGAAAGGAGCTAAGTGGCTTATTTGTACAATCATTTATATACCTGAGTGAATAAAAGGAACAAAGAAGTGGTTCGATTTAGCTAATCTTCTCAATGTCATATGTGGGAATGGATTTATGAACTCTCTGATACCATTATTAAAGGCCAGGCCATGAAGACCACATTTTCATGATATATTATGAGGCAGAAATTCTGAGCAGAAGGAATGAAAACTAATGATAAATATGACTCACTAGACATACCTTTTTAAAATCAAATATTGAACATAGGAGATTCTTCAATTCCCACATTACTTTATAATGACTTTGAGATAAGGGTGAATAACTAAAGTCTTCTCAAGTCAAGTTCAACTCCTTTTGATTTTATAGACATATTTTTGCTGCTTTCTTGATAAAAGAGTGATTTGTCAGTGTCTTCTGGGATTTTCTTCTCTTTTTAATGTTTTAGCATCCCAAGTCTAGCTATGAGAAAATAATAGTGGTGACTTTTCTTCTGTCTTTGTTTGAACTAAATCTAGATTTGTAGTATAGGTTAATGACTGTTGCATTAAAGTTATTGAAAAAATTACGTAAGGATGTTATGTTACATGATGTCATGTTCTATTGTTCTGTATGTTATGTTGTGTTGTGTTGTGTTGTGTCGTGTCGTGTCATGTCGTGTCATGTCATGTCATGTCATGTCATGTCAAAACAACAGAATAACAGAGTTAGAAGGTACCTTGGAGGTTTTCTAGTCCAACCCCATGCTCAGGCAGGAGACACTATAACTATACCATTTCATACAAATGGTTGTCCAATCTCTTCTTAAAAACTTCCAGGGTTGGAGCATTCACAATTTCTGGAGGCAAGTTGTCAATTGTTCTGTCAAGAAATTTCTCCTTAGTTCTAGGCCGCTTCTCTCCTTGATTAGTTTCTAGCCAATGCTTTCTGTTATGCCTTCAGGTGCTTTGGAGAATAGCTTGACTCCCACTTCTTTGTGGCAACCCCTGAGATATTGGAACACTGCTATTATGTTACTACTAGTCCTTCTTTTCATCAGACTAGACATTCCCAATTCTAGCAACCGTTCTTTATATATTTTAGCCTTCAGTCTCCTAATCATCTTTGCTGTTCTTCTCTGTACTCTTTCTAGAGTCTCAACATCTTTTTTACATCATGGTGACCAAAACTGGATGAGATATTCCAAGTGTGGTCTTAACATGGCTTATATGTCATGTTATATTATGAAAACATGTAAGTTTATGTAAGGATATTAAAAATATAGAAACCACTGGTATCTGATGCAATGCAAATCTATATAAAGGACAGCCTGACAGAAAATGGCCATGGAGGGTTAGACATGTTGAGTTGGCCACGGCTTGATTGTTGCAGTGAGTTGCCCACAGCAAATTGTTCCATTTTGTTTCCTGGGACTGCACAGCAGCTAGACTAAGCATTCATGTGAAACAAAACTGCTTTAAAAAGTCACAAATTGATACTGCATGAGATCTCGGTTTGCTGTAAAACATCTAAAGCTATTTGTTGACTTTTCTTATGGTATTACAGCAAGCTGGAACTCATATACATATTTTCCTAAGTCTAAATGAACAAAGAGATGTAAAGATTCATAAAAGCAAATTGGAAAGTACACAAGATATAAAAAACAAAAACAAAAACAAAGGATGCTTCAGAATAATTTTGAACACATCATCCTTGATCTTTTTAGTTTAAATGTCTCTTCTGATTGCTAGCATTTTACAAGAAATAGTTTGTACTTTCCTTCAATGCAGTATTTATATATGACCTTGGCTATTTTCTCTTCAGTTAATTTGAAAAAAAGAAATAGAAGGGGGGAAGGGAAGGAGAGAATCTTTATAGTCAGATATCAGAAATAGCATTTTTTCCCTTGTGCACTTGCCTTGTTTTTTTGTGTCCTGATTTTCTCAGAATCATGAATACATGCGCATGCAATCTATCATTCTGGGGGAAAAAACAGGTCCAGCATCACATTAACCTCTTGAGTAATATACAACACACATTTTTCAATATTGGTTTTTTTTTATTTTTACGAAAAGCTGTGCTGAATGAAAAAAGTATCAGTTTTATGAATCAGTCAAGAAGAATATTTAAGCATGTGAAGTGGGTGGATACACAATATTGTTTGACATCTGACCTCTGTGTAGGAGCACCAGCTTTTAAGAAGATAAAAGTTCATACAAGCATGGCCCAATTTGGCTTCTTCATCCAGCTGTAGTGCACACTCAGTGAAGAGTGCAATAGAGCAGCAATGATGGTAATGAAAAGTAAGACAAACTAGTAGACCCTGTGTGAAGGGCTCGAAAGATAAAAACAGAGGGAACCTCAAAAGGCTGGCCCCAGAAGGAAGGGGATTTTCCCATCTCTCTTTTTTGACTCTCCCTGACATTCCTTCCAGTTCCGTGCAATCTGTTGTGCAAAGATTCTCCAACTGAGTATCCTCACCAGGTAACAACTGGCATCTTGTCCTACAGAAATCCCTCAGGATTGGTATAAAAAGTTGCTAATCTTCTTGATTACTTGTTACTCCAGGGTTCCTTCTGAGCAGGACAGCAGAACAGTAAGCAAGTCTAGAAAGCCTTGAGTGCAATAAAGCAGGGGGTCCCAACCCCCAGTCCGTGGACTGGCACCGGTCCGTGCCATGCCAGCAACCAGTCTGTGCAAACAACTGTGAAGCCCCATCCATGGGATGCAGCAGTATGCAAAACCATGCCCCCTTTGGTCAACTGAAAAACTTTTCTCCACAGAACCAATCCCTGGTGCCCAAAAGGTTGGGGGCCACTGCAATAAAGTATTTGCTTTGACTGATGAATCAAGAAAATAATAATCTCTCTCTCACACACCCACAGCCATCTGTTCTGGTCCAATACAAATGTTTCATTGCCTAATTTTGAAAAAAATAATCAGCACACACATTTGGAGATTATTGAAACTGCCAGGTAACAATCGGAACCTTCACAGGTAACTTCTCCTTGTGCAGGAATTTTAATGTCAACTGAACCTGCTGTAACAGAAGTAGATATATCTGCTGTGCCATTGAAGCACCTTGATTCACTTGGACTGCCTGTTCTTATCCTGTTTCTTTACAGAGAGGCAGTGGAGGTCATTACGAAAATCAATCTTTATGTGAAGCCTGTTTTATTCATATATTTCAATGGAATAACCTTTGGGTTTCTAACTTGTCTCATTAGTGCTGCTAAGGAAGTTTACCAGTATGTTTAGAGACCTTGTTGTCTCTCTTTTTATATGTATATATAAACGTGTTTTCGTTACTAGGTTTGTATCCCCAAGCATAAAAATACTGAGCATTTCCATGAAAATGACCTTTCCTACAGAACCATTTTTCTTCCAATTTCTGTAGAATCATAAAATTGGAAGGTTCTTTGGAAGTCAACTATCAGCATAATCTAGCATTTTCAAAGCAGGATAAAATCACTCCTGACAAATGCATCTTCAAATTCTATTTAATTATCTCACAGAGATCTTTCTATTTGGAAACATGCTCATTTTTAGCTAAAATGTGCTTCTCTGGGATTTTTAAAATCCATTAACTTTAAACCTATCTTCTGGAACAGCAGAGACTATATCTGTTTTCTCTGCTATAATGTCACCTGTACATCTGCTCTTCATTAAATGAAAATATCTGAGTTCTTGAAATGATTCCACACACAACTATAGGATTTCATCAGGCCCTATCTTGACCAATTTTCCTCTGGACTCTTCCATTTTTATAATGTCTTTAAAATGTGTAATTCCAAAATCACAAACCCCAGATGTGTCCTGGAATTCTGTTAAGATATCTTCTTATACGTCAAGTGTACACATAAGTAGAAGAAATGGGATGGATATTGGGTTCTTCTCCTTCAAGATTATTCTGGTTGCCTTCATATGAAAAAGATTTGTAGATAATCTGCGGGGAGAATGCCTGAGTTTCCTGTTCTCATGCTGAAGCACTATGCTTATGTTACATCAGACATGTTTTAAGATCCTTCCTAGCATAACTGTGTCTACAACATTCATCTAATTCTGTCAAAAATTAAAACAGCAGTACATTGTTGACAATGACATCATTGTCGTTTCTCTTTCTTTGTGTCTTTACATAGTATTTTCATATTTATATCATTCTAAAGGCCTGCCATTCTAAAACTGATAGATTTCTGTCATGATGTTTATATCCCTTAGGTTATCTGACTCTCTTTTTATTATTACTTTTGACAAAAATTCTATGTTTCAATTGCTGTATTTTATGAGTCTCTTTTCAGAAAGTGATGCCTATATAGTTGTATTTTAATGTGTTAATTAACCACATCATTCTGTTTGCTTTCCACATTCTGTACTAAGAGTGAAAACTCTACAACACTCCAGATTTTGCTTCTTTGTTTTTCTTTTTGGTAGCCTCTGGGTGCCCAAAGTAGATTTTGATCCAATAGTTGCTGAAAAATGATAAATGCTTTCCTTATATTTTTGGTGGAAAACACAAGTCCTGGAACAGACAACACATTGAGAACTCAGAAATAGAAACGTTTGACATAGTTTTGCTCCAAAAAGTGTTGCCGAATTTAAATTTGAAAATGACAAAAGAAGACTTTGACACTGTATCTCTATTTCTGATTTAAAGCAAGAGTTATTCCATCATTTGTATGCAACATTAGTTAATAACAATTTCGCTTTTGCCATGCAATCATTTTTTATATTATAGTTCTCAACCATTTTATGCTATTTTAGTTACTGCCTTCCCTTTGAGCAAATAATGGGTATTTACATATATTTCATTTATAGTTTAGATTTAGAAAGGCCTGACTGCTTTGTTATCAGAAGATATTTCTGCCCTTGTAAGATTGGTGTGAGGTAAAGCAATAATTATTATTATCCTCTTATTCTGCCTATTTAATAAAGCAGGTTTTGGGAAGTGATTACCATCCCATTTAAGGTATTCTTCTGAATATCAGTGTTAAGTTTCTCATTTTCTATCAGACCAAAGGTTGAACATCATCAGTCGTGTGGCAACATTTCTTGTTTCTGTTCTTGAAACTCACTGTACATGTGTCTAGTCCTGAAAGAAATTTAAAAGCTGTAGTTGGCCTAAAAAGCAGCAGCTTGTGATGTAAAGAAATACCAATTCTGAGGGGATGGAGTGGGGGCAGAAACTACACTGGTTGCCAGTAAGCTTCCATGTCCAATTCAGGGTGCACATTATCATCTCTTAGGTCCTTTATGATTCAGGTTTTCATTACTTTCAGTCCATCTGGTTGAAGTAGTATGTACTCTTTAAATTTGTTATGGCCAGAAAGCTATGTTGCACATCCCTTTCATCAAGATGGGAAGCAGAACTTCTTGGTTACAGCCCCCTTGTTCTAGAACAGTCATTCCTATGATCAGATTAGCCCCTTCTTTATTGCCATTCCAGAAGATCATGAAAAAAATTCAAAACTTGACAAGAGCTTTGTCTTATTCCTGCTTCTTGTTCATGACTCTTGAGCCTCGACTGGCTGATTACCTGATTTTGGCATCCTGTGACTTTTGAAACATATTTGCAATACACTATTGCTTCTCCTCCTCCTCCTCCTCTTTCTTCAGGCATTTGAATTCCATTCCTGTCTGCTGTTATCTGCTTAGATTGTGGTAAATAATTCTGCTTATGAGTATTGAACAGGATACTTTCAGAATCATAGATGGTTTGTATAATTTCCCATTCTCACTTACTCAATCTTATTGTGAAGTACTTAATTCAACAAATGTATTCATTGACCATCTCTTTATTTGAATGATATAGTGATGTCATCCATGTCATGAAGCTTTGTCCAAAAAACATATTTTCTATCACCTGAACTGGAAAAGTCCAGTTTCAAATTGTTGAAAGCTTTTTCAGCATCCAAAAAGAACAAAGCTGTTTGCCATGTTTGAAGCTCCCAATATTCCAAAACATGCCTCATATTGTTGGTCAATTGTCTATTGGGGAGAAATCCAGACTAATCTTTATAGATTATCTGTGGTAGAAAAAGAATATCTTACCTTTATCTTAATATCTTATGTTGTTTTATTTATTAAATTTGTATTTTTCAATTTATACATTTATGTATGTATGAGCTTGACAAACTTGCAGCCTCTAGAAACACTATGATGAAAACACTAGAGGTACAAAACATGGAAGGCAAGTCCCTAAACTATGTCAAACATTTTAACAGATCAACGTGGAAAAAGGATTTTTTGTGTGTGCGCAAATTTCCTTCCAAACCTACTTTACAAATAATGAAGTGTAATAAGCTATTAGATTAGATGGTAATAGTTTCTTACAAAATGGGCACTGTATATATTTAAGGGCATTTCTATAGTACTTCAATTTTATGCTTCTAATGAATGTCAAGTTCTTCCAATGTTTTTAAAGTTTAGTTGTTCTCTGACTCACAGGCAATTTGAAAAGTTTTCCCTCAGTGAGTAGATACAGAGTTGAACAATACCTCATACGGTAGTTCGCCTTTGCAATGGACTTCTAATTTCAAATGATCTGCTGAAGTTAGCAATTTGCTGATCAGAGTAAAGTAAAGGCAATGAAATCTAATTATTCCTAGGACATTGATTTTTTAAAATGCAATTTCTGATAACCAAAAAGAACAATAACAAAAAAACTGAGAAGGTCTGTTTACCCATGAGTACCAGGGAAGGGCATACCTCAAGGAGAGTTAAGATGTCCAGAGACAGCAGTTCAAAGACAACAAATGTATGTGGAATTGTATGTGGAGTTCTTAATCTATAGATTATTATGGAGTTTTTTTCCAAGTCATACTTACTCAGTAACAATAACAAAAACTCCAGAGATGGATACAGAGGGAGGGGGAAAGTAAGGGAGAGAGAAATAAACATGGAATCTTATGATTCAAGGAAGCCCATTCCCACAATTTCTTAATAAATTATTAATAGCAATCGTGTGCATGCTTTTCTATTTAGCCAATGCTTTTTATTCATTTCATCCAACGGAATCCTGAAAATAAATTATGAACGGGGCAGTAGGACTCTGCCCGTTTATTTGTCCGTCAGCAATATAGCTCCTTGGAGAAAGAACAAAATTCATTCTTTATGACAAGCTTAATCTTAGCAAATGAATGTTCCACAGGAATTTCTAATGGACCCTCCAGCATTTTCATTGTTATGTGAAAGCTTTATGTCTCCATATACCTCTCATTATGTCTACGATATCCACATTGTTGACAGGGTCATTTTTTCATTGTATTATTTGAAAGATAGGCAGAAAGGAGGTTAATACCAATTACCGTATTTTTCGGAGTATAAAACGCACTGGAGTATAAAACGTTTGGGGAAGGAAAATAAGAAAAAAGCTGATTGCCCGGTGGATCGGAATATCAGCTGTTCCCAGAGGTTAATTTTAGCAGCAGGTTCATTGTTTGTGAGCTCTGTGCCTTGCTTTTTTCTTTTTTTTCTTTTTTTTGCTTTCTGCCTCTGAAAGCTTCCGAAACAGAGTTTCAGAAAAAAAAGCCTTTGAAGTTCTGTTTGGGGCTTCTTTACTGAAGCTTCCTTTGGAGGCTTTTTTCAGACAATGAAAACTCCATTTGAGAGGCTGGGCAGGGCTGCATTTGGAGTATAAGACGCACCCAGATTTTCACCCTCTTTTTGGGGGGAAAAAGGTGCATCTTATACCCCCAAAAATACGGTAATAGAAGCCTCTATGATTTTGTCTATTAAAAGCTGACTTTGCAGTTCAGCACCCATTTCCCTAGACGTGTCTGTCTGTCTGTCTGTCTGCCTGTCTCTCTGTCTGTCTGTCTGTACATACATACATACATACATACATACATACATACATACATACATACAGGGGTGAAATCCAATTTT
>JANHFK010003864.1:0-10314 GCA_036250565.1 Sibynophis collaris | reverse complement strand
ATGGAGCTTTTGGAGGCCGCATTTGCAGCCTCCCAGACAGCCTCCAAAAAGTCCGTCTGAGAGGCTGCCTTTGCAAAGTGAAGCTCCTTTGCAAACGGACTTTTTGGAGGCTAAAATGCAGCCTCCCAAACAGAGAGCCTCTCAAGCAAAATTGTTTCTTTTCTTATTTTCCTCCCCCCCCAAAATAAGATGCATCTTATACTCCAAAAAATACAGTAAGGCACTTAGCAAACTGGCATGTATTTAAGACAGTTGCAGCGTGGATCATGGGATTGTTATTGGAGATCTTCCCAACCAGATTCTGACCAGCAAGGTAATGGGGGAAGCTGGATCTGTTTAATGACCACATGACTGCAGCAATTTACTGAGCAACAATGTCAAAGGTCGTAAAAATGGTTGCGGATCATTTGACAATCACCTTTTTTTCTTCTCTCTCCCTCCCCCTCCCTCCTCTTCCTCCTTCAAAATCAAACTGGCTGAGGAGGCAGTGGGGCATCTCTGAAAGCTCTCCTGCGCGGCTTTTGCCGCGGCAGGCAGGAGCAATGGCTGAGGAGGCAGCGGGGCGTCTCTGAAAGCTCTCCTGCGCGGTGAGCGAACGGCGACCGGAGGACTGGTTTGGGGGCGTGTCCGACTGGCCATGGCAGAAGAGCCACACTCAAGGGGCCAAAGAGCCACATGTGGCTCGCGAGCCGGGGTTTGCCGACCACTGTCCTAACTTATCACAGCTCCATTATTAGTATTTTTAGGGAATCCTTGGAAGAAAGCTACTGCCAGTGAGATTTTTAAATGATCATCCTTCCCAATTTCTTACAGGATCTTTTCGGAAAACTCTTAAGCTTCAACACCATTTTACCAAATTTAGGGACGTGGGATTCAAACTGCAACTCTATATTCATTACCTAGTGTCAAAATTAGGAAAAAAAACCCCTCTCCCAGACTTATTAGAGATCATTGTCTCATCGGCTCCACCATCAGATTCTATTCCTGTATTGTATGTAAAGTTTCTTATTAATATACCTCTTGTTGTTTAATCAGGTACATTATTTGCAAGCATTCTATTCTCAGGAGCTTTGCGTAATCACAGACATCCTTTGACACCACAAGAGCTCACGCAAGACTAAGGAAAAGATTGCAACCAAGCAGGCAGACAGACAAGAGTTTGATTCTCTCCCCCCCACTTCCTATAATTGGATTGCACATCAGAGAGGTAACAGACGTAGCTTCGAGAAGCAAGGCATTTCATCACATATTGTAGGTGGTCAGGATTTCAGCAAAGCAATTCTGTCTGTAGTGGACAGGCAGCAACAAAAACAGCAAAACAATACAGTATGTGAGTGGCAATCACAGCCCTGGCTGGAAAAGTGGCTCTTACAGCCACAAAAATGGCTGGCCTCGGTATTCGCAATCCAACAATTAACATTTTCACTTGCCTAATAACAAGAGCAGGAAAAGCTCATGTGTATCCAAGAAAGGCTGTGTGATTTTTTTTGTCATTCAGTGCACAATCTGATAGAAGCATCTGTAATTACAATTACTCATAAAAATGTTCCAAACAGCGCATTTCAATAATTATGAAATTATTATTCCGTACTCTTTGGAGTTTGGAGACATTTTAAGCTGCCGCAAAACATCGAAGTTTTACGTACAGATAGTCCGCAACTTATAACCATTCGTTTAATGACCATTTGAAGTTACAACCGCACCGAGAAAAGTGACTTGTGACCGCTTTTCACACTTAAGAACGGTCCCATGATCAAAATTTGGATGCTTGGCAACTGTGTCCCGGGGTCATGTGATTATCTTTTGCGACCTTCTGACAAGCAAAGTCAATGAGGAAGCCAGAGTCACCCATCAACCGTGTTACTAGCTTAACAACGGCAGTGATTCGCTTAACAACGGTGGCAAGAAAGCTCGTAAAATGGGGCAAAGCCATTTTCTCATTTAGCAACAGAAATGTTGGGCTTCGTTGTGGTAGTAAGACGAGGACTACCTGTATTGTATGATCTTTTATCTGGTTTACCCTGGAATTATATCTCCTCCTCAAATAATATTGCCTGCAGTCTCTGTACAAGCTGACAATTTCTGTCACAATGACTGCTCCTTTAAGAGGGTCTCTCTCCTCCCTCCTTCCCTCCCTCTTCCTCTCGCTCCCCACTCCCTATCCCTCCCCCTCTCTCTGGGTGTGTTATCAGGTAAAGAAAAAAGGCCCAGCTACGGAATTGTTGCATTCACCATGACAGCTCCTGAGTTATGACAGCAATTTCTGGACAGTTATATTGCCGATTATCATGGTTGTGCTGCCATCGGATTCATCTGACTTGGGAAGAAGCTCAGAAATGCCATCTCCTTCAGGAGAAGGAATAAAAGCACCAGATGTTGGCATGACAAATAAGCCAAATCTAAGGCAGCTCTGTCATTGGTCCACTCCATCACCCACTTCCCTTCTGTTAAAATGCCATTTCAAAAGATTAATTTCACAGCCCCAGACTACTTCCCTTCCTCCAACCAGCCTATCTTAAATGGTGCATCGTTTATCTCTTAGCTTCCAAACTGACAATGCCAATTTTAAGATACATATCTATATACACTCTTATCAGTTAAAAGCAAAACCCAGAAATGTTATTTTTATTCCTCCTCGGGCAAGATCTATAATTTTTTCGTAATGGACTGAAAATCGTTTTATTGGAGAGATTAGTTCTTTTTAAAGTGTGCATTTAGAACTTTTTTTTTGCTGACCCTTCTTATCCCGTTTTAAAGGAATACAAACAAATGTGTTTCACCTTTGACCTGCACAATTTGATGTCCATGCTGGATGGACAGAGGTCACTGCTCAACAGTCTACAGAGTATCAACTTGGAGAAGATTAACTTTGCCCCTTAATCCTTACTTCTAATTCTAGGTAGGTAGTTTAAATAGTTTATTAATCAATGAGTTTTATGACCATATCAAAAATATAAAACAAAAATCAAATATAATTCGGATAAAATAGATAAACGATAACACACTACCGGTAGTCCTTGACTTATGGCCACAATGGAGCCCAACATTTCTGTTGCTAAATGCGACAATTGTCAAGTGAGTTTTGCCCCATTTTTGACTTTTCTTGCCACAGGGGCAAGGGTGAAATCCAGCAGGTTCTGACAGAACCGATAGTGGAAATTTTGAGCAGTTCAGAGAACCAGTAGCTAAAATTTTGAGTAGTTTGGAGAACCAGCAAATACCACTCTGGCTGCCCCCAGAGTGTGGTGGAAATTGAGATTTTGCAGTATTCTTCTCCTGCCATGCCTACCAAGCCACTCCCACAGAACTGGTAATAAAAAAAAATTGGATTTCACCACTGCATAGGGGCTAAGTGAATCACTGCAGTTATTTAGTAACACAGTTGCAAAGTGAAACGGTCTTCCGGATTGGATTTGCTCCTCAGATGGTTGCAAAAGGTAAAATCACATGACCCTGGGACGCTTAAATGGTCATAAATATGAATCAGTTGCCAATCATCTGAATTTTGATCATGTGTCCATGGGGACACTGCAATGGTTTTAAATGTAAAAAAAAAAATGGTCATAAGTGAGTTTTTTCAGTGCTGTTGTAACTTTGAACGGTCATTCAACTAATGTTTATAAGTCTGGGAATGTCTGTAATAAAATACATATGTGGTAAATATAAAGAATCAACAGTCAGGTAAACCTTTACATGATATCCCAATTTGTTCCATATGACAGGTCCTTAGTTCAACTGCCTTAACTACAAACTAAGCAGTTTTGCTCACGTCTATAGATTAGATCCCAGCAGGAATTCAGATAATCTGCAATTCAGGTCCCAGCGGCTGTTCTTTCAAGAGGGACGTTAAGCATCTAAGCTTAAGAGGGACATATAGTTGACAATCAAACAAAACATGAGCAATCTCTTTAGTGGCTGTGGCACCATATATACATGTCATCTCATCATCTGGCAGGTGGTGGAAGTACCCTTAAACTCTAGGTGTAAATTGGCTCGATTTCCACTGTTATCCCAATGTTTTTTCTTCAGTCCTCCTTGTTTTTCAGTTGTACCGTCTTGGTAGAAATAGACATTTCATACTATTTTTTTTTTAACTCATGAAAGTTGCCAAGCAAAGTCCATATTCACACACACAAAAAACAAGGCACGGAGCTGCATGAAACCACAACTTGCTTCAAAGCCTACCCAAGTTTGACCCAACGTGATAAAAAAAAATGTGCAAAAGCAAACATTCACACAGATCTCCAATTCCCTTACATCTCCTGCCCATCATACCAAGGATCGATCTCTTTCACTAAACATTGCTCAAAGATCCAATATTTTTCTTTTCCTTCTGAATTAACATGCAGGGTATGGATTTTTCTCTTCCTTATTTCACTTCACCTGATCAAAAACGAGGCAAGAGGTTTTGCTACAAAGGTTAAGCACCAAGCACATACTGCCCCTCCCAACCTGCAAAGTACCCCAAGGCAGACCAAATTACATTGTTGTCTGAGCCACAATATGACAATTCACACCTTCCTGTTCTTGACACTAAAAATAATAATCAATATCAAAATAAATATTTTCTGCCTGAGGTCATTCAAAATCTGCTACCTGGGATAACTCTTCCAATTCTGCTTTATGGTAGGTGCTACTGTACAGTCATCAAAGTTATGGCTATTATTACTGAGTCTAAGAATATGGTTAATGCTTGAGGCAGTTTGATAGACAGAGAGTTATGCATCTCTATCAAATCTCTGAATAATGATTTGAGGGAGAGGGACAGAGAGAGGGGAAGGGAGGGAGACAGAAGCAGTGTAACAATCTCATTCAATTATTCTGCATCCAGTTCCTAAGGAGAAGATAAAGAATTGGCCCATTGACAGGTGACTTTAAGCAGAACTCTTCCGCAAAGTTCTGCCAGTGGTGAAATCCAATTTTTTTTTACTACCGGTTCTGTGGGTGTGGCTTGGTGGGCATGGTGTGGGTTGGTGGGAGGATATTGCAAAATCTCCATTCCCACCCCACTCTGGGACCATCCAGAGGTGGTATTTGCCGGTTCTCTGAACTACTAAAAATTTCCGCTACCGGTTTTCCAGAACCTATCAGAACCTGCTGGATTTCACCCCTGAGTTCTGCCTATGTGTTGAACCTTTCTTTTACTACTGCTCCCTCCGCTGCATCCATACCCTACTTTTCTCCTTCACAGAGGATAAGAGAAATCAGCTGGCATATTCCCTGAGTGTGAGATCATGTTAACTTGCCACTAAACTATGTTCCCTGTTTGAAGATTTGTTCTTTCAATTAAGCTCTTGTTCTCAGGCACTTGGAAATAAAAATGTATTTATGCAATGTAAGGAAATCATTAGCAAGACATTTTTTGCCTGTCACGAGAGTAGAAAGATTCCCTTCTCTTTCACTAACTGTAGAGCAGCGGTGTCAAACTTGCATCGTCACCAGAGGTGGCATTAAGACGGTTCGTATTGGTTCGGGCTAGCTGAGATTGGGGGTGAGCCCGTCCACCCACCACAGCTGTATGCTGTCCTATTGGGGAACATTTTTAAGGCCGGGCGCATGCATGGAAGGCACGCAAGCGAACAAAGCGCATGTGCAGTAGGCTGGGTGCATGTGCGGAAAGCGTGTGTGAAGCGAAGCGACCTTGCACGCGATAGTAAGTATATTGGAAACCCACCGCTGATCATCATGGTGGTGTCACGTGATGTATCGGGGCTTTCCCCCCTTCGTTAAACCAGGCATGGCTGTGGCCAGGGTGTGACACATCTGGCCTGCAGCCCTGCTGTAGAGCTAATACTAATTTTCTCTTTGCATTCCCTGACATGAAACCATACTCTAATAGTTGATTACACACAGATCTTACCTGTTGCATTGGAAAGAGCCAGTGACTCCATTGAACCGCGAGGAGTTTGTTCTGTGCGTGACAATTTTTCAGTGAATTTCAGCGCACCGAGTGGATGCCTGGTCCGACAATGTTGTTCTGTCATGGTGCTATCTTCTTCTTGGTCATACTTGTAACTCCCTCTGGTTTCACTAAAACTCTGGTTGGACATGTCACTGTAACTCTCCTGCGACCGTAGCCTTCCTGAGTAATAATCTTCTCGGCATTCCTGAATGAAACTGCTACCATGTCCTTTCATGGCTAGAGAGGAGCTTCTCTTTGGGTTGTTGAAATGTTTACCCCACAGTTCTTGTGGAGGACCTGGAGTCTGTGCTGGGTTGTAGGGCGTCCTGACATTACACTGACTGAGCAGCTGCAAAGGGCTTTGCGATGGACTTTGCTCCATTTTGTTCCCGTAGTGATAGAGTTCATCTCTGCTTCTCCATACGTGGTCCCTGTTTAGGCTCGGAGTTTGGCTGGACAAACTCAGCAGGTCCATCTGCAAAGACAGAGGGTCGACATCTGCAGACAGTCTGCTGGAGGTCACCTGCAATTGATTACTCTGGCTGCTGGCATTCTCTTCTCCTTTGTTCCTGTTCTTCCCGATCTTAGCACTACGCCGGGATTCTTTGGCTCTGGCACTTTGGAAGGCCGAGTCCGATGAATCCGAACCGTTTGGATCATCTCCCATGCTGCACGCCCTGGAGCAAAAAATCTGCCCTTGCTTTGGCAAGAATGGTCGGCCAAGAAGAGATTTCTTACACTGGGCGCAGCAAAAGCAGGTCTCCGTAGCATGCCAGTGTTGGCCATCATACGTCATCTGACCCTGGTCGATGCCTTTAGATAATAAGGGAGAGAAATACCGTAAGTGCCTATCATACCGCAATTTGGAGCAAACCAGATGAGACATTTAGCAATCTATTCCCCCCCACCCCCATCGTACCTACTAAGTCAGGGCTGTCAAACTCGTGGCGTGGATGCGTCACATGCTGGCCACGCCCCCGCCTGGTTTAGCGAAGGGGGAGAAAGTTCCAATGCGTCACATGACAATGTCGTGACGACATGAGATTGACACCCCTGTACTAAGCAAAGAGTAGTAATATTTATCACGATTGTGATATTCTCTTGCTATTCTGCTATAATTCAAATAGTGGGTCTGATCCAATTTATTCCTTAAGCACGTCAGGCAGCACATGCAGCTCTTTTACCCAGGAAATTTTCCATGCACATGAACATCCAAAAATGGAACATTTGTAATGGAGAGCAAAACATTTCTATAGGTAGAACAATCTATATGGGGAAGCAGAATGCGTTGATCACATCGTTTCATTATTTCACAATATATACAGTGAAATATATATAGTTTGGGGATAACAATTCCAATAGTGAAAACTGTTGTTGAAATTATATTACAAGTATTCTATAGCCTCTGGAATCCATGGGGGTCCCTGAGCTTGTTTGTTTGCAGACATTTCATTAATATAGAACTGGACAACATCAGTGTAATGAAACATCCTCAAACAAACAACCAAGCTCAGACAGCATCAAGGACTCCACAGTTCAACCAGGAGCTATATATATTCTCTCCTATCGGAACTCTATAAATGGCTTTTCTGGAATATTATAGTTTAACATCCTGTTTCCGAGAAAGAAGCATTCAGAACATGAACTCATCACTAAATACGTTTGCTCTGGATTTATATCAGGTTCCAGAGCACAAAAAAATTAATAATCATCATTTTCTCTAGTCTATCTGTCAGACGAAGCAGAGAGAAAATGGAGCCTTCAGAGAATTATCCCATTTGCTAGCTTTGTCATCAATCTTCTGTCATGAAACAGCAGAAAAAAGAAAAGAAAAACACAATGTGCCTTGCTCATCATTCAGGACCCCTCGGGGATTATTAAAAAGAATTAGGCCAATTGGCATTTCAACAATGAGATACACTGTTTTCAATCAGAAAGGCTCCTGAAGCTCAGAGGTGTCAAACTCACATCGTCACAGCGGTGTCACGTGACATATCAAGGCTCTCCCCCCTACGTTAAACCGGGCGTGGCCATCACATGATGCATCCGCCCCGTGGGCCGGGAGTTTGACAGCCCTGCGGAAGCTTACCTGTCATGGATCAGTTATTCATGAAATTAACACCTCTGCCTTTAGTCCAGTGGTTTTTACTTTGCAGTAAAACAAAACAAAAAAAGCTACATTCTCAGATTTCAGGGGGATGTATTTGGAAAGGGCAATAGACAAACTTCCACACCTGATACCCTCCAGATGTGCAAGATGATACTGACCATATGAATTCAGGATAAGGAATCTTAACTAATATTGAAAAATTATAGTCTAACATTAGCTTGAGGCAGGTTTGAGCTAGATAACTGGAGGAGTAAGCTTTACTTAGAGCTAGGTCAAGTCAATGGGAAGTACTCATATTAACATGCATATTAGTTGTTGCCTTTGCTGTGTCAATTCTCCGTCTAGAACTTGACACCTATGTTTGGGAAAGTGGTCACCAGTTGACTACTCAAAGCTGAAATGCAGCTGCTAGCATAAATTGTGCACAGCAGATCCTGATATATTACAGCAGCAGGTTAGAAATGTGCAATAAACTTCTCTGACCAACTTATATGTAAAATATAACTGAGTTGAGTTGAGTTGATTATGATAATTGAGTTACAGAGTTGATCTGAAGCTAACTTTCTAGTGATCCACTGTGACACAGAAGGAAGGGCACCTGAGAAGATTGAGAAGTGACTACTTCATACACAGTTAAGTTATGGTTTTCTTACTGTTGAACAACTATTTTTAGCTAAGTTTTCATGGCAAACTAAACTGTAATCTACGCATTACAAACCATAATGGCTGAGTTCGCATAACATGCTAAGCCAAAACAAACAAACAAAATCCTCACAATGACGAAGTGTGATGCGGGAAGCCAGCCAATAAATGTGTACATAAACTGAATGCATGCTCTTCATTTCTCCTGTTTGGATTAACACGAAGGGATAAATGTCAATGAACTTGGTAAATCTTGAAAATTGTTCTGTCACATCCCTAATCTGTGTTCCTGGCAGACCACACTCTTTGTGTGTCAATGGATCTGGCCCAATAACTAATAGAAATGAGTCATTAATTATTATAACTGTTCATCTTGCAGAATCAATTTATCCTCACTGCTCTTCAGAGAGTCTATTTCCTAAATCCGGTTACTTATATTAATGGGGACATTATTTCTATAATAATAGTAATAATATCTTTTTACCCAAAGAATGCTGTGAGATTTAATCAAACACATGCAAATTTGTGACAATGAGAAAACTATCTCCAATAGACTGCAAAAATGGGCCTAAAACTAATTATCCTTTCATTTGCCCAGAGTAACAATTATATGTTTCTTTTAAATTGCTTCAAAAGGCTAACAAAAGTTTGTACGGACTACAAACCAGTACGCCAAAATCAAAACAATTATCTACAAATTGGTTTAAGCAGCTGGGCTGTTGCCAATTGTGTTGACTAATTAATTAAACGTATTAGTTTAGCCATCAACATTGGTAACAAGTCAACTGTTCATTTTTGGAGATTCACAGTCATCTAGATCATGGTGGTCCCATAGGTGCTTTTTCAAAAGACAACTGGACTTTCTGGTTTTTCTTTGAAGACATTTCACTTCTTGTCCAAGAAGCTTCTTCAGCTCTGGCTCGATGGTGAGGCATGCATGAGAAACGAAATGTCTTCAAAGAAAAACAAGGAAGTCCAATTGCCTCTTGATAAAGCATATTTGGGAAAGTAAACTGTTCAGGAAAGTGACTCAACAGTGATAGGCCAGCATATAAATTCAATGAATAAAATGGAAAACAGCTAAATCCAAGAGCTGTAAGTTCAAGAAGTGAACCAAACATCTAGAAATAAGCTTTCATCCCTCATAATAACTAATGATTTCACAAATCAGGGTACAAAGAATCAAGTATTTTTAGATGTTCCATAAATTAAATGAACTTTCCATTAGCAGAAATGTTAATGAATATTTGCCCAACCTTAATTTGTCAGTTTCTCTTACTTTCCCCTAAATGGGAGAAAGATTGTTGGCAAGCTCATAAGAACAGGAGACAGATAGTCAAAACAGATGAATAATAATGGTACTACTTCCTCCAGCATATGCAAAGATTTAATACAAATAATGTTAATGGCCATGGTATTATGTTACTTCTTTTCTTGCAGCAAAAGAGAGTTCCAAACCACAATTCAGTCCTGAAATGTTCCAGCGTAGGTTGCACAATAAAGCATTTCTAATTATTTCATTTGGCCAGTATTGGACCTCATATAATAATCTGTTCAGAACTGAAACTTTCAGCTGAATCTGGATTTTCCTACGGGCCTAATATGAATTTTAATAATATGAATAGGAACATAACATGAATAGGATTTTTTTTTTTAATCT